>BSUD01000002.1:159842360-159886612 GCA_033239045.1 Fagopyrum esculentum | reverse complement strand
AATTTAAATTTAAAAATGAATAAAATTTATATTAATTTTCTAGACTCTTAATAAAAGTTTTAAAAAATTGTTTTTAATTTAATTTTATATATATATTTTTAAAATCGAAAGTAAAAATTAAAAAATATTTTAATTCAAAAAATAAATTTTTTTATAAAACTATTTCTATTATAAAATTATTAATTTAAATTTAATGAGGTCACGATTGTTTAAATTTTATTTTTAAAATTTTTCTATTTTAAAATAAACTTTAATGTAATAGTGTCTTCATTTGATTATTAGACCTTATAAAAGCAAAATTAAATCTGATAAAATAAGAGTTGTAAAGAAAATAGTGTTCTAGTGTCATTATTTGATTATTGTCGTAATAAAAATTGATTTTCAACAAAATCTAATTTTAACGACGGTGTTTTTTAACATTTTTTTAAAAGAAAAATAGATAAAACCTTATCAGTAACGAACGGCATGAGTAGTCACCGAATCCCGCTCCAAATAATGCCTAGTTACCGGAATTTCTCAAGTACACCTACCTAACGCATCCTGATGTAATTTACAGTTATACCCTTCAACTTCAACACGATAGTAAGGGCATTATCGTCCAGACAATTTTATTAAGGCGTGTAACATCCGCGTAGATAATAATATCTTTATTTTTTTTAAAAAGCATTTATTCCATTAACAAAGCGTCAAAAACCGTATACTCTGGAATACACGCCAAGGAAGGATCCTTCTCGTTTTGTATACCTTAAACCAATCACCTTCTTTCTTTGTAAATGCCCAAAATACCCCCAACAGCTTTTCAAAAGTGCTCTCACCTTGCGTGGGGGTGTAATACGAGCCGAGCATCGGTATGCTCAAGCTCGGCTTGTTTATAAACGAGCCGAGCTCGAGCCGAGCATCGGTATGTTCAAGCTCGGCTTGTTTATAAACGAGCCGAGCTCGAGCCGAGCCTAAAATTTATACGAGCTTTAAAACGTGCTCAAGCTTGGCTCGTTTAGAAAGTGAACGAGCTCGAGCCGAGCTTTTGACGAGTCGAGCCCGAAGCTCGGCTAAAATAATGCTCATATAGTGTTATTTTAGCCGAACGAGCCGAGCTTGACCCGAACGAGCCGAGTTTTGACATGCTCAAGCTCGGCTTGTTTATAAACGAGCCGAGCCCGAGTCAAACCTAAAAATTATACGAGCTTTAAAATGTGCTCAAGCTTAGCTCGGTTAGAAAATGAACGAGCTCGATCCGAATTTTTGACGAGTCGAGCCCGAGTAGTTTGTGTCATATTATGGCCCTAGTCTTCCATTCTCAATGGAGGATAAAAAGGTAAATTAACTGCTGACATAGCATATTAAACATTGACGCCCATAACTGTTGAACTTTGATCGGGATAAGCAAATAAAGCAAACTCTAAGGGCATTTTTGGAACAGAAATCCCCTATAAAAGGGGGAGACGTTATGCGATTTCATCAATTCACATTTCACATCAAAAATTCCTTGCCTGTTTCATAATTTCCCGATATTGCCCTGAGCTTTCTCTAGAATGGCGTCCAGATATGAGGTGGAGGTGACGTTGACATCAGCCAAGGACTTGAAGAATATCAACTGGCGTTACGGCCCGATCCGTCCATACGCCGTCGTATGGGTCGATCCGCAGCGCAAGTGCTCATCCAGAGTTGACGATGAAGGGGACACATCGCCGTACTGGAACGAGACGCTTGTCATTCCTCTTGACCGTCCGATCGAGGAATCAACTCTTTACATCGATATAGTTCACGCTAAATCCCCCGATGAAGATACCAAACCCCTCATCGGCTCTGCTAAGCTCCAACTCCGTGAGATCGTCGATGAAGGCGGACTTGGATCCAAGATCCCTCGGAGTTTGAAGCTCAAGCGCCCCTCCGGTAGGCCTCACGGTAAGATCGAGGTTGAGATCACCGTTCGCGATCCTCGTTATCGCGCTCCAGATCCCTATGCTTCTTCTTACGGCGTCAGGGGAGGCGATTACGCCGCTCCTCCTCCGGCTTACGGCGGCGGTTATTCTTACGGCGCTCCAACTCCGGCTTACGGTGCTCCTCCTCCAGCTGGTTACGCATACGGTGCGGCTCCGCCTCAGCCTGCGTATGCGGCGCCTGCATACGGTGCAGCAGCTCCAGCTTACGGTGCAGCTCCAGCTTACGGTGCAGCTCCAGCCTACGGCGCGACTCCGGCGTATAATGCAGGTCCGGTGTATGTAGAGGAGGAGAAGAAGAGCAAGTTCGGGGGGATGGGAACGGGATTGGCTGTTGGAGCTGTAGCTGGAGCTTTGGGAGGGTTGGCGTTGGCTGAGGGATTTGATAAATTGGAGGATCACATTGCTGATGAGGCTGCAGATAGAGTGGAAGATGATCTTGCCGATGATGGTGATTTTGATGGAGGTGATGATGGTGGATGGTAATCAATGACACGATCGTCGATCGATTTGCTTCATTTTATCTGAAAAGGAAATATCTGGATTTTATTGTTTTTATTTCCTGAATCAAACATAAATGTGTTTCAATTTGCGAGTTCAATGTTAGCCATTAAAAATTTCAAGCTTTTTTGCAAGCTTCATCCTTGTTATTGATCATGCTATTATCTACTGTTCTTCATAAATGAGAATTGCATTAGGCAATCATCTACTGTTAGTTAAACTTCAGATATGTATCAATCTGTTTTCTTCTTGATATCGCACATATTCAGTGATCTGTTATATTTGAAGTTAAGATCTTATGAAGTTGTTAACAATATCTCTTACAGAAACATAAGTCCCCATTAGCCCAACAAGAAGCCCTAATACCAAAATCACAACTATGATCTTAGATTCAAATCTACATTTTTTGAATCCAGTGAGTTTCAGGTAGCAAAGACATGGCAAAACTATGGAAACTGTGATGCTTAAGAATGCACCAGTAAATGCCATCACATAGCCGAAGAACGGAACGATCAGCGCAACAAGGACCGTGCTGATCACAAGCATTGTTCTGATAGAGATTCCGAGAACCCATTTTTGGGTATTGAGCTGAAGGTAGTCCTCAATGAAATTAGCTATTGGTGTAATTACTAACGCATACTTTGTCAATGGGTTGATCAAAGTAGTGTATATAGCAATCTGTGAACTTATCTTTGTGACAGGGAGGTTTAAGGTTATCTGAGACTTTGAGGTTTGTCCATACATTAGATAACCGATAATCGCCATTGCTGCATAGCTGATGGTGCTTAACCCGAAACATATCAGCAACACCTGCAGTAACATTAGCGGATGTTGATTTATACAGAAATGAAAACAGATTTAGGGTATCTTCCTTTCCCATATGCTGATATAGAATAAGGGTATGGATATCACGTATCAGATATTCATGTTTGATAACTGATTATATGGGTATCAAAGTGATATACCCAGATTTCAATACTTCAATTTTTATAGATTTTGAAATATCTAGAAATTGTCAGGACTCACGCCCTCTTCTGATATACCTCAACTTCTTGTCAAACACAGGTACCAGATTTCATTCTCATACTCATATCCCTGATATCGATATTGATATTGACATATTATATACTGATATCAGGATATGGGAAAGCAACGTACCCTAATTTATGACAGTAAGATGGTTTTACTTTTACCTTTCTGAATTGGCTTCTGTCTTTCATGGAAATGCAAAGAGTAGGAAAAACTGCATGACCACAGTAACAAAAGGTAAACAAGCTGATAGTAGTAGGCAAGCCTTTCAAGTCCCAAACCACTCCATTTTCATGGAACCCTACGCCATCAAACGCGCCTGTCCAGAAAACCGAGATGACAACAGCCAAAGAGGCGCAAACACCTCCCATGGATACATAAGCTAACATACCTAAGCTCCTTAGCCATGTTGTTGGTAAGATAACAAGAGCTGTTAAAATCATGAAAACTTCTCTAACTCCTGATTTTATACCTAAGAAGTGACCAAATCCATTCGGAAACAGTTTTGTTAAGTTATCACCTTCAAGTATCAGAAACTCAACTGCAACTAAATACAGTTCAAGGTACAGAAATATTGACACAAAAACTCTTCCTTTAGCTCCAAATGCTAACTCTCCTATGTCCGGATAGGATTTAGCATTCGGGTTTGCCATAACACATCGTTGAAGGAGCAAGCCGGTGTAGCAACATAGAGTTGCTACTATAAAAAGTACAGTCAAGCTTAGCCAGCCACCTTGTGAGAGTGCATATGGTATAGACAATAGACCAACACCTGAGAAAAATGATCAAATCTCATTTACCAAAATAATGGATTTTTTTTTGTCAGAAGGAGATCAAGATGACACCTGAAAGAGCATTGATTCCATTGAAGCATGTTCGAATAAAGGTTGTGCCTTTCTCTACTACTTCCTGCTGTTGGAACGACGTCGTTTGGCTCTCGACGGAATCTATGTTGCCGGATTCCATGACAGTTGCTCTAGATTCCCTGCAAGTTCACTATGTTTTGGAGGTATCAGAATATTGATTATACAAGCACATAAGCTTTGTCTTCAGCATATATATAAGGGCAGAGATGAGGGTACGTGTCCCTAACTCTAAGTGGTATGTTCTGTTTCTTCTTACTGAGTATTGGCTGATGATGGAATATATACTTATTGTGAAGATGAGTAGACTACCATATTTATAACACCATTAAGGGCTCGTTCGGAAGCAGTAGGATTCATTCCCAGTGACGGAGTGATTCCGAATCAATAAAAAACTATGTTTGTTTAGAGGTCTTTTAACACATGAAAGTAAACCCATCAATTCCATTTTCTTTCCTTACTCTTATCCGATTCCATTCCATCCTTACTCTTATCCGATTCAAACCGCTCCAACCAAACGGGCACTAAAAAGTATCAAAAAGATTTAAGGCTCGTTTGGTTCCAACTCAGGAAACGGAAACGGAAACGAATTTAGTACATATGTATATCCTTATTCATGAAATTTTATGGAATCATTCGTTGTGTTTAATACAAAATGCATTTGTTTCCCCACATTAGAAATTCAAAAGTAATCAAACTTTACTCCAATTACTTCAAATCACAAGGAATGATTTCAAAAAATTTCAGGAATAAGGATATAAATATGGGCTGAATTCGTTTCCATTCCATTTTCGATTCCGGAGTTAAAAACCAAACGGGCCCTTAAGGTATAATAAGCATGATGTCCGGAATCTGATTACGTTCAACTAGAGCAACCCTCAACCCTAAAGGCTTTATATCCATTGGGTCTAAAGACGTGCTGGACAACCGTCCAGTAAATCTACGGATAGTCAACGCAAATTCATTCAAAAATCAATTGACGATACGAAGAGTAATCAGTGTAAAATACTAGGCTCAGACATGCCATATACTTGATGCAGAACAATTGCCCACACATATTTACACAATATTCATAGAATCTTCTCAATATGCTCGCCTTTTGCTGATCTTGATCCATTGCTCCCAACAGAAGTTCCACCTAACGCACTTGCCTTGTTTTTTCTACGTCTGAGTAAGTATTCCACACACAGAAACCTTCTTTACAAAATTGAAATAAAGCTCTTTATCTTTTATGTACGGTCATGTCAAATGTATTTAAAATTAAAATCCCTTTATTTCAAGAAGAAAAAAAAAACTCATATTTAGTATTGTGTTTTAAAACCCGGGTACGTTTGCAAATGAAAATGCTAAATACATCGACTTTGATTTATTAACGTAAAATGAATTGCAATTCGCCAACGCCAAAAGTTGGTGCCGGCGCCATCTGCCAGTGCTCAAGGTAGATGTCGCGCCTTGAGTAGCTTAAATAAGTAGTTGATTGAACGGTTTTTATTTCGAATAAACATAATTGACGTGTGTTCAAGATAACAAAGTTATTAAACATTTAAACCCGATGTGACTATAAAATTATTTTAAAAACTTATTAATATTTATATTTTTATATCAATAGTTAATTTTTTCAATTATTTATTTAACATTTTTGAAAGTTTCTAAAGCTTGATGTTATATAAAGTTTTTGTCAGAAAAAATTATTTTACACGTAAGATAATAAAATTTTACTAAATAAATATAATTATATTAAATGAGAGCATTTAGTGCTCTAAAACCCTAATTTAAGCTTAAATAAAAATGGACAATTTTGGTAACTAGGCCTTTTTGAAAAACTATAGAAGTACCTAGGCTTTTTCATGTTTCAATTAAGTAAATATACGCCAACCTTTTATATTTATTTTCAAACTCTACACACTCTTCTCTCAAGGGGTACATTTACTAAACACAAAACTAGAAAAAGCCTAGTAAACCAAATTATTTCATTAAAATTTATAACATATCATTCAATAACCTAGATAATCTTTGTAAACTTCTTCGACTAACTTATAAAATTATAATATTATACTCTCCCTATTTCATAGTTATGTATGTTTCCATACGTTTGATAAACTCTCATAAGCTTGTATAATCAATCTCTCGATCAAACGGACTCTTAGTAATATTAAACTTTATATAAATATAAACTATACAATATATATTAAAAAAAACAACTCAAAATAATATCAACTATCAACATTCAATCCAAAATAATACCAATTTTGAAAATAATCCAAAATAAGTATTACATGCCATCAAAAAAAAGTTGATATTATTTTGACTTGAATTAGGTATGTATTATTTGGCAAACAAACATTAAACTTAACTAATGATACGTGAATTAAGTGTCCCGTGGTCGTTCCCTAGTCACTTCTTCAAAATTAGGTTATTAGACAACTAGTTAATACGTTCATATAAGTTTATTTTATTATAATTTAGCTAATTAAAAACATTCAAGAAGATAAAAAGGGATGAATATTTATGTCGCATTCGCACGTAATATTTGATGTTACATTACATTATCCAATAAGAGTAACAAACGTAAATGAATATCATATGTGCAAATGCAATTTTCACTTTCTGTAAAGATGATTTCTACACATAAAGAGCGAAGCAAAGTTTTTCAAACTTTGTCCACTAAAACGACCCTAAAGCATGCAAATTTCGTTTTGCTAATAACTATCGTTTTGGTGATTTAGACCGTCGGTAAATTATGACGGGTCAGATAACGCGAAAGTGTAATGTATATCATGGGTAGAAAGTTTGATATGTAACAAAAAAGTGTGTGATTATACGAGGCTATTACTTAGGGTTGTCTGATGCACGGACACTTCTAGAATGTGGCGTGTCCCGTGTTCTGTCGTGTCGGAAACGGGGACACAACCGGACACGGCTCGGACACGGTCAAATATGACCGGATACGGTCAAGACACGTTTCCAAGGTAGGACACGTCTAGGACACGGTGAGGACACGATTGTGTCCGGTCAAGACATGATCAACGAAAAACTTATATACCGTAATATTTTTTCTTTTTTCCCATTTTTTCCGACTAAACCTAGCTCCACATGACCACCTGCGAGATTGTGGTTGTCGGAAGCAGGACACCGATCTTCTTCTCCGGCTCTAATGTTGAAATGTTGTTTCGCCGGCCGACTCTTCTCTCCATTTTTCTTATGATTTTATAAATTAATTTTGAATCTTTGATTATTAATTTATTTTGTAATTTTTATTTGTTGAATGTTGACTATGTTATTCTAATTCTTTCAGTTTTTATAATTCACAAATATTTATTATTATTTTTTCTTTGTTGATCATTTTGTTCGGTTATTGTTGATTTGAAAATGAATGATTCATTCTTCAATTTTGATACTAAGTATGATTATTTCAGATTATAAAACTAAATATGTTTAATTCTATGTTTTGTAAGACTGAAAATGTTTGTTCCTAAGCTTTTGTTTCGATTATTTTATCATCATGTTAATATTTTTATCAACTCATATATCGTTGATTTTTTTCATATGTATGTAACTCATTATGATATAGTAATTCTATATTTCAATATGTTTAAAATAATAGATTAATTATTTTACTCGTCGTGTCCCCGTTTCCTATACTTTTGAGCATTGCCGCTTCCCCGTTTCTCGTTGTGTCCGTTTCCTGTATCCGTGTCCGTGTCCGTGCATCATAGTTGCCAGTCGAGTTAAACTTTGTTATGCTTATATTCAGATCATTTGAATTCAAATTGAATTTAAAGTTGCATTGATATTTCACTTGTTTAGTTAAATGAATGAGAAATCGAGTTTGAGTTGAAGTCAAGTAGCTTAACTAATATAACAGTAGTATTGAAGATTGATGGACGTTCCAATTAGTGCATTATTTTGCAAAGTCTTATTTAATTACGAGTTTTGAGAAGATTGATCTATTAAGACTCTTGAATATTAGGGTTTTCTCCTAAACATTTCGAATAAGCTGAAAAAACATTATGAATATATATAAATTATTTGGAATATTTATAGAAAATCTGGAAAATAGGAGATGCAATAATTTTAGGGTTGATTGGTTTCAACTCCGGAAACGGATGGGAAATGAATTTAGTCCATATGTAAATCTTTATTCATGAAATTTTATGGAATCATTCCTTGTGATTTAATGCAAAATGCACTTGTTTTCCCACATTTTGTTTCTTGTAGGGTATCAAAAGCAATCAAACTCTACTCCAATTACTTCAAACCACAAGGAATGATTTCAAAAACTTTCATGAACAAGGGTATACATATGAAGTATATTCGTTTCCATTCCGTTTTAGATTCCGACTTAAAACCAAACGGGTCTTTAGACTATAAAGATATGAAAGTGGGTAATAATAAAGTTTATATAAAGGTCTTCTATAATACGCCTGCTTCAATAGTTGCTCCGAGCGAACAATTATTAGACGAACCTGTCAAGAACTCGATTCGAAAAAATCGGATCAAGTTCGTTCTCTTTCTAAACAACTCGGTTAAAGTACTAAAAGACAACTCCACTTGTACATAAATGGGTTGAACCATGTAACTACGAACCGGTCAACCATGAATATGACCTATCCGACCGGATATAAACGGATCTAGTTAGACCGGGTCGGTCCAACTTAATTGGCAGGCAAAAGATTCTAAACCCCAAATTAGGAAATCGAAAATCCCAAGGAACCCGACGAGCCCTAGGAGATCGGGAGAACCACACAGGAAAACGAAGAAGACGATACCAACAAAATCACAAACAAAATTGCAAAGATCAGAAGAAGATCAATCCGGAACAGATCGAAGAAAGAGAGGGCAATAATCTTTACGCCCTCTCTTCAATTCTACTCGTATCAACCCAATTTCAAGTCCCTTTCTTTCGATGTTTTTGAAAAAGTCTCACAGTTCATCGCTACTTTCATTTTAAATCAGTTTTTTTTAATTAATTTTTTTTATTTTTTTCCCTCAAATTTTTACATATGTGTATACCTTCATTCGTCCACTTTGATGCGACGATTGAATGCCGGGGCAAGGAATTCGGATCCTGCCAATTCCACAAAGCCTGATATGGAATCCGTGAAATCTCTCAATTTCAAGCACAATCCTAAACACCGATCCAAGTCATACTCCAAATTATCAAAAAATCACACTCCTTCCTCGAAATCGAAACTCTTAATCGTCTCAATCATTTCCATTGTATTATCAATCATATTTTGCTTCCTTTACGTCCTATTCCGGCACAAAAGCCTTGAATCTGGCCCGAGATATGGTATCATAATCGACGGTGGAAGTACTGGGACTAGAATCCATGTATTTGAGTATAGAGTTGAAGGTGCGATGCCGAGGTTTGATTTCGGCACTCGTGGTTTGAAATCGATGCGAGTTAGCCCCGGGTTGTCGGCGTATGTGAATGATACGGAGGAAGCCGGTGCTTCGTTGCTGGAGTTGTTGGAATTTGGGAAGAAAAGAGTTCCTGAGCAGTTTTGGAAGGTGACTGAGGTTAGGTTGATGGCTACGGCTGGGCTTCGGTTGCTTGATTTGAAGGTGCAAGAGAGGATTTTGGATTCATGTAGGCGAGTTTTGAGTTCGTCCGGGTTTAAATTCCACGAAGATTGGGCGTCAGTGATCTCAGGTTTGCAAAATCGAAAATTTTGCTGTGATTTATGTGGGATAGTGGAAATTTATGAAGACTGAAAAGTATAAATCATTGAATTATATTGAATGAGGTGGACTGGCTGATATTCAGTGATCTAAGTCAATTTCGCATTGATTTGTGACAAATTCTTGTGATCCTATCTAGTGTGATGTTAATGAGTTTTTGTCATTATATTGTCTATGATATTGGAAATTCATGATTGATTAATGATTATTGTTCTTGCTAAGTTAAGTAATTTTTATTGATCCATGAGTGTGTTCTAGAGTGGAGGTCTAATTAAGGATGTCAGTGTGGAGTTCAAGCTAGCAAACCTAGCATGCTGGATTATACCTTAGAATAAGCTATTTTGCTTCATCACAAAGGGGCATCTCTTATATACTTGGGTTTTAAGCTCATCTTACAGTGGTCCTGATTGTGGAGTTTCCCATCGTCTGTATTATTAGAGCATACTATTGGTACGAAACAGTTAAAAACATTTAGGAGTATTATTGTTCTAAGTGCTTATAATTATGTTTTAGGATCTGATGAGGGTTTGTACGCTTGGGTTGTGGCTAATTATGCCCTTGGAAGCCTCGGAGGTGATCCTCGGCAAACAACTGGAATCATCGAGCTTGGTGGAGCTTCTGCTCAGGTACAGTTTCATCGTTCCTTGTAAGCTGTAACTAATCTCTTTAATGTGATCATTCTTTTCAAATATATAAGCACCTTTATGGAAGTAGATCTATACAATAAATTAGTTGATGTCCTTGTCTCCTGACCTTTTGTGCCCTTGTGTTTACTTGAATTTTCATAACGAAGTCATGATTTGAGAGATTTGCAGTGTATACTTCAACAGTTCAACCTATTAAAAAGCATAACAAGAAGCTTTATAAAATAAATTTTCATCCGATATTTTTTTAAGGGTAAAATGGCTAACCAGGCTTTTTACCACTATTACTCTATTAAGAGTACCCATAGCATAAACTCATTATGTAAATATATCCTTCATAGAGTAATAGTGATAGCCAAGAGTGATAAAAATTAAAGGGTCTACAAAACAAAAGTCCATAAAAAAGAGCCTACTTCACCCTATTCTTTCTATTTTTAATTTGTTTTGGAGAACTGTAGCTCATAAGTCCTAAAGCAGATATATGCAATAAATCAGCTGTCTTTTGTTTGAATGAGATTTTGTAAGAGATGTCTTTAACACTTCGATGACCTTTCTGGACCAATGAATTGTATTCTTATGTTGAAATATCTGTGGAATCCGAAACCTCAGTTTGTGTGTAATATGAATGGAGTCTGTTATTGTTACAGGTGACTTTTGTTCCAAGTGAGACGATACCTAGTGAGTTCTCTCGTAGCCTCATATATGGAAACAGTACATATACTCTGTATAGCCATAGCCTGCTTCAGTTGGGTCAGGTACTACAGTGTGAATTAAAGAAGTTTATCACTTATCTGAAAGTGCATTCCTTAATCGTTAACTTGCTAAAACTAGAGGTACCAACTGAAAACAGCAATCGGATTTTTTTATATCCAATTCGTCATTCTTTTGCAGAATGTGGCGTTTGATTCACTCAAAGAGTTAATTGCTTCTGACGGTTTGCCTTTTGGTAAGTAAATTTGAGGTATCTTATAAAAGTACGGATTGATGAATTCCATAATTCCATGAATTATGTTCCTGGGTGCCCATAGTTTGGTGCTTCTAAGATCTGAAGAAATATTGGTATTATAATTTATAAACCATCTAATAATCGGCATTTTCTCTCATGAAGCTCTTGGACCTCCAATCAATGGATTAGTCATAGATCCCTGCACTCCCACGGGATACCCGCATGATGCTAAAACACAGAATGTCTCCCCTAGTCCTTCAGCTCAAAAGTATTCAACCTCTTTTCATGCAAGGGGAAATTTTTCAGACTGTAGAGCCGCCGCATTAATGCTGTTACAACGAAGCAAAGGTATAATGATCTGATCAGTTACTTCAAATATAAATCTTCTCAACTAGAAGGATACTAACAATCTGTTCATTTTTCTTCCTTTGAAAATAGAGGAATGTTCCTACCAGCATTGCTCTGTGGGTTCAACATTCATACCGAAGATAGATGGGAAATTTCTGGCTACCGAGAATTTCTTCCATACTCCAAAGGTTTTTTTCTGTCCTCTTGTATTACTCAAATGAATAATCTACCTTTCTCAAATCTATTATTTCTTTTTTTTTTTTATTTTTATTTTTCTTGTTTAGTTTTTGGGTATGGAACCAGAGTTGCTGCTTTCAGATATGATGTCAGCTGGGCAGGAGTTCTGTGGAAACGACTGGTCTAGTATAAGACGTAAATACCCCTCAGCTCGTGATGAAGATATGTTGCCAATATGTTTCTCTTCTGCTTATATTGTAGCCTTTCTGCATGACAGTCTTGGAATTTCCTTGGATGATGAAAGGTATTGCTGATGTTAACAGAAGTCTCTATACTAATTTTAATGTCTTCTAGTCTTCATCTTCCCCGGAGCCTAATTTTTGGAACCTTGTTCAATGCAGGATTACATACACTAATAAAGTTGAGAATATTCCGCTTGATTGGGCGTTAGGGTCTTTCATCTTACAGACCACAGCTGACCTCAACGCAAATCGCCTTGAATGGATACCCAGCTTTTCCTGGGAAGGAAATCCTAATCTTTTCTTGATACTCGTTGCTTTAAGCATCATAATCTTTATTGCTTGGTCTTTTTCAAAGTGGAAGAAACCTTACCTGAAAACAATCTATGACTTAGAAAATGGCCGATACATAGTCACCAGAATTAGTGATTAGCCAATTCAGCTCCATAGAATCATCAACCTGGAAAGATTCAAACTTGGGGATTCTCTGTGATAGGATCCTTAGCATCATTTTTGCCCGGAAGTGATTCCGCTGATTGGTCTTTTCTTACGCACCAAACCACTATGGGGCAATGTGATACCTCAATTCCCCAAGACAGATCAATATCTTGTACAGAAGATAGAAAAAGAAAATGCTGAGTTATTTTTCAGTTCTATGCTTGCATGTTTTAGCTATGTTCAGGTTACAGTGATTATTCCTAACCTATCACATTTTACAATTTACCATCAGCTATGCTTTTGGTTAAGCACCATCACCCATGATTTCAAAATGATATTTCTGTGCAAATCAAAATCAACTACTGATGTTTCAGGTACTGCTCATATGTTTTGGTTAAGCAACATCATATATGTGGCAATGGTGATTCTTGGATATCTAATGCACAGAACATTTAAAGTCTCAGAAACCTTAAATAATAACTCCAATAGCAACATCAGTTTGTTATATACACAACCTTGATCAATCCATCAAGAAAGTAAGCGTTAATAATTCCAATAGCAACATCTATCGAGTACTAGCTTCAGCTTACTACAATCAGACGAGTTATCTGAATCACCATCAGAACAATGATTGTGATCAGCACTCTCAGTGTAGTTCCGATTGTCCCGTCGTTTGGCTATGGGATAGCATTCACTTTTGCAATGTCTTTGGGAACATACGTTTCTGGAAGAGATATTGTAATCAAGTTTATAATTGCTTCTCAATACATCATACCAGCATAAACAAAATCTAGACAGCGCTGGGAATGCTTATTATACATATTGAGGCGAATACAACAAATTTAATTCACAACACCATCAGCAATTCAGCATTGGCAGTGCTCAAATCTAACTTCACTCATACAGAATTTCAAGATCTTAATGCAGTAAATTCATATTGTGTCGTGCAGTAGAGGCTCCACATCAACAAACAGTGGACAAGGAGCACCGGTAGGAAATGGGCTTGAGATGAACTCGGCATCACCTGTCTCAGCTCATTATAATCTCACTGAATCCTTCATTTCGGAAAGATTGCAGGTCTAGAGTAGATGTTCCGTCTGGGGATTCGATGATCATCTCCAGTGTCATTGCGACTTCCTTCATTGTAGGTCTGAATCTCCCACTCCCATTTAAGCAACGTTTGGCTAGATCAGCGAATGCCACAAATTGCTCCTCTTTGGCCTCTTTTATAAACAAGTAGAGACACTTCCGTCTGTTTGTGGGTGAATAGCTTCATTCACAAGACACTTCCGTCTCAAGACAACATCCCAACAACTTAACCACATTTCTGTGATTGATTAGGGACAAAACAACCACCTCATTGATAAACTACTCCAACAGTTTGTGGGTGAATAGCTTTTCGCCGCCTTCTTTCTCCTCTTGGTGAAATAATAAAGCCAACGACAACCAAAAACTAAAAGGAATGGTCCCAGAGCAACGCTGATAGCTATATAAACTGATCAAAGAGCTTGTGTAAGTCTTATATTCAAATAATCTATTACGTTTTCTGCACTCAAAAGAAAAATATATTAGGTTTGTACAAAGAATTTCAATATTTGCTTCATAACAGTTAAATTACTTCTAAAAGTTGATGCTTCTGATCTGAATGGACACGTAAAACCTTATTACAAACACTTGCCAATAATTGCAGTTGGAGTGATGAAAAAGGTGTTTCTGGAGAAGTTATAAGGGCTGCTACTCAATTGAACGCTGTTTAGCTGATGATGATGATGTGTGTTCTCACTGCACACCTTCAAGATAGATATGCTACAACTAGTTCCAGCACCTCAATGTCGAATTTGGATAAGAAAGGTAGTTTAGGTCTTGCTATTATGAATGTTTCTTCTGCTTTCGACTCAACTGACAGTAGTATTGCCATCAGGAATACTAGCCAGAATATTGGTTTAGGCTTCATAACTCTCAACTTTGATTTAAAATGATGGTCTACCTTAAGGTATTGCAGGGTCCTCACAGGTTGACTCCTTCGGTCACGTTCGACTTTTTGAATCTCACAGCTTTAGTAATTAAACGTCAAGTCAACTGAACGTGAAATTAGTTGCAAAGTAATTTACTCTTGTTGAATCCCTAGCAATGAGACCCTAACACATCCTTTGAATTCATAGTCCAGTACCTCATCTCAGTTGATGATATTCCTAATAGCTCAAGAGACATCAAGTGATACAGAAATCCATCAAGTGAAGCATCAATACAACTTTGTTTCACAAAACTGTCCAGGATCAAACTTAATTATACAGATGCAGTTTTTAAAGCTCGCTATCTTCACTAGCTGATAAGCAAAGTGGTAAGACAGTTGTAGTTGGATGGTAGTTTCTTCCTGTCTTTGTCGTGATTAATTAGTTGATTAGTTCAAATAAGTTTTTTGTTCAAATGTCAAGCCATTTGAGATTGATGTTTGAGAGACAATGAGATGATACAAGAACTTTCCAGGAAATTAGGAACTAACCTGTTTACTCACTGCTGTATATTTTCCAGCTGCAATCAAGAAAATTATTATATGATGACACAACAATGAGTTTGAATTAGCATACAATGAATTTGAATCAGAAGCAAAGTGGATAGATGATCGAAAAAGCTTCTGCTCTTGATCATGAGTAAGCATAACTGTTGCTGAACCACAAGAACATGGTGAAATTAATTCTCAAACTGTGTAAAAATCAAGAGATTCTTAAACATGATGTCAACTACTTCAGATTTGTTTCACAACACTGTCCAAGATCGAACTTTAATTGCAGAGATGCACTTTATTCAGTAAACCATAAGCATTTGCAGTGCATGTAATTTAATCATACACTGTCCAGGATCAAAGTTACCTATACAGAGAAGCAATTTGTTTGGTTCGACTCTGACACTACAAGGTGGGGATGGGTCCATGGTGGTAAACATCAGCCAGCCAGATGTTGACACATCAGCATGATTCTAGAATGACATGGCAAGAAGATTTGCTAAAAAGAATGCAAATGTACAAGATTTAGAGCCACGAAATGGATATGGGTTCTTATCCACGAAATCTATTCGATTTCACCTTCTTCTACATTCATCTTCGCACTTGAATCCTAAAAGGAAAGACAAAAATGGAGGCTCTGGCCGTGAAGCCCCAACTCTACCGTCCCAAACTCCTCTTTAAACCACCACCCAGTCTGTCTCCTCCTCCGCCAGCTCTGTGTCACCTTATCAACCACCGCCACCTCAAACTCACCCTATCTGCTGTCCAGAACCAGCAATCCACCACCACTGCCGCATTCGAGGATTACAACGAAGATGAATCCTACGGGGAAGTCGACCGGATAATCGGCAGCCGAGTAGCCCCCTCCGGCAACGCAATGGAATACCTAATCCAATGGAAAGACGACCATCCTCCCACATGGGTCCCTTCCTCCCTTATCGCCTCTGATGTAGTCTCCGAATACGACTCCCCCTGGTGGACCGCCGCCAAGAAAGCCGATGAATCATCCCTCCGCGAACTCATCACCTCCTCCGACAGAGATGTCGACACCGTTGACTCCGACGGCCGTTCTGCTCTCCACTTCGTCTCCGGCCTCGGATCCGAGACCTGCGTCCAACTCCTAGCGGAATCCGGCGCCGAAGTCAACCGACGTGACACCGCTGCCGGTCTTACACCCCTTCACATGGCTGCCGGATACATCCAACCAACCGTCGTAGAGGTCCTCATCTCCTTCGGCTCAGACGTGGAAATTGCAGACAATCGCGGGAAGACGCCACTGGATCTTGCTAAAGAGATTCTAAATGTGACTCCGAAGATGCAATTTGCAAGGAGATTAGGGTTGGAAAAGATAATATCAACTCTAGAAGGCTCCATTTATGAGTTCGCGGAGGTTGAAGAGGTTATGGAGAAGAGAGGAAAAGGCGATAAGGTTGAGTATTTGGTAAGGTGGCGAGATGGCGGCGAGAATGATTGGGTGAAGGCAGAGTTTGTGGCGGAGGACGTGGTGGCCGATTTTGAGGCCGGCTTGGAGTACGCGGAGGCGCAGGCGGTGGTAGGGAAGCGGGTTGCGGATGACGGTAAGGAAGAATATTTGGTCCAATGGGCCGATATTGACCAGCCCACTTGGGAGCCCAAAGAGTATGTGGATAATGACTTGGTTAACGAGTTTGAGATGGCCCAGGCCCAGGCCCAATCAAATTAAGGCGCTCTGTATTTTTATTAATTTTTTATCTACTTAGGGCTCGTTTGGTAACACTAGGAATCATTCCTGGTAACGGAATGATTCCGAATCAATCAAAAAATGCGTTTGGTTAGAGGTCTTTTAACACATGAAAGTAATCCCATCATTTCCATTTCCTTTCTTAACCCTTATCCGATTCCATTCCGTTTCCATTCCACCGATCCAACCAAACGGGAACTTAATTTCAGTTTTATTTTTGAATTTTGTGCATTGTTAGCTACCCAATCAGCTTTCGACACTTGTCTTCACAGAAATAGAACAAAACAAATTACACATAATATCAACTGATACAAATATGTTTCACACCACTGTCCAAGATCGAACTTAATCACACAGAAGCAATTTATTCATACCGTATGATGCAGTAAAGGATGCACATCAATGTACAGCGGACTAGGTGCAGCAGCAGGAAATGGGTTCGAGATGAACTCAGCATCACTCGTCTCGCTCATTACAATCTCGTTGAATCCTTCATTTCCGCAAGTTTCCAGGTCGAGAGTAGATGTTTCATCAGGGAATTTGATGATCATCTCCAATGTCATTGCGACGTCCTTCATTGTAGGTCTGAATCTCCCGCTCCCATTTAAGCAACGTTTTGCTAGATCAGCATAGGCAACCAACTGCTCCTCCTTGGCCTCTTTTAAAACTTCAGGATCTACAATGTGGGATAAGCTGGAATTTTGCAGCTTGATAAAGAACTCTGTCACTAAGCTCTTTTGTTGCATTGTTTCGGTTCTGTAGAGTGGCTTCTTGCTAGTCAAAAGCTCCAACAAAACAACACCAAAACTATAAACGTCGCTTTTCTCTGTGAAAATGTTAGATTCACAATATTCTGGATCTAAATACCCTATTGTTCCTTGAACAAGAGTGGTCAAGTGTGTTTGATCAATCTCAATGGTCTTTGAAGATCCAAAGTCAGAAACTTTGGCTCTGTGTTTTTCATCCAATAATATGTTGGTAGACTTAATATCTCTGTGATAGATAGGAATGGATGACGATGAGTGTAGATATGCAATGGCTCCTGCCGAATCTGCTGCAATTTTCAAACGCATATCCCAACTGAGCACAAAATCTTCAGCGGGATGATGAATATGTTGATAGAGTGTTCCATTAGAAATGAACTCGTAAACGAGTAGAGGGACTTCCGTCTCGAGGCAACATCCCAACAGCTTAACAACATTTCTGTGATTTATTTGGGTCAAAACAACCACCTCATTGATAAACTGCTCCATTTGGATTTCATCCATCAACACTGACTTTTTAATTGCAACAATTCTCCCATCCGTCAACATACCTTTGTAGACGGTCCCTTGACCGCCTTTACCGAGTATTCTGTTATCATTGAAGTGGTTTGTTGCTTTGTCTAACTCTTTGTGGGTGAATAACTTTGTAGTCTCTGCAACACCATTGTTAGATGACTGGTGTCTCTGCAACATCAACTTGAAGAACTTTACTCTTTTGGCGGCCTTCTTTCTCCTTTTGATGAAATAAAACAACCAGCGACAGCCAAACACTACAACTAATGGCCCAATAGCGACGCCAATTATGGAATAAGCTGATGAAAGAGGTTATGTAAGTGTGATATTCAATAAGTCTACTAGCTTTGTCTAATCCAAAAGAAAATTGATTGTGCAAAGATTTCGATAACTAAAAGCTTCTTATAAGCACTTACCCATAAGTGCAGAGACACTGGAAAGGGCGGCAGGAAATGAATTTCGAACTACTGAGAAATCGAAAAACAAGAACATAGATCACTGATAGACTCCATATAAAGACAGAAAGAAGTAATAAATCAGTGATAGAATAATGAATAACTGCAGAGATTTATAATAGTTACCTTGACATCCATTGGTGACATATGGATTTATTCCCTCAGAAAAATCATCACAGCGACAGTAAATCCACTGATCGTTGTAAGCGGGACAAAAGGTGTGAGGATTGTTGAAATGAGGCCAAAAACTTCCTGTCAAACCCCATGCTAATACTATTGGGACTGTGGGAGGATCTGGAGTCGACAGTTTTCCCACATATTCATCCACATGATCACGATCTATCAAAGTGACTGCGATGCAGTTTTGATGCTTGTCCGATGGTAGGCCAAGAAAATCTATATGGTAGAACTGAAGAGGAGAATCATTATCATTATAATAGTAGTAGGATATAGAGTTATAAGACAATCCTGCTCGGCAACACTCAAACCCATAACAGTCGTTTGTGGAAATCCCACTCTTGTTACTGCGGCAAATTGTGGAGCATTCAGCCATAAACTTCCCAGTTTGGTTCAACAAGACCGCTCGGCCAGCACAACCCTCCATGAACAAAATGTTTTCCATGGTAGAGAAGGTATATGGACCGCCTCTCAAGTCAATGCTGCTTAGCTGATGAAGTTGTTTCTCTTCGGTGCAGACCTTCATGACTGGAACGCGCACTATTACAGAATGAGTATAATAAAAATCTATCACAATCTTCACCACCTCAATGTTGAGTTTGGATAAGATAGGTAGAATAGCAGATCCATTAGAAGACTCGTTGCACTTGATCTCGTACCACGAGTCGAGGAAGCAACTGGCACCAATTCCCCAAGGGAAAGGGATGCTTACATTTCCGCATATATCCTTGCAACCAGGCTTTGCAATAATGGGTGGATGTAACTCGTGAGCCGATGATAGTATACCCATGAGGAGTACTAACCATAATACTGGTTTTGGGTTCATAGCTCTCAACTTTGATTATACAACCTCAGCATGTACGTCTTTCAATCTTATATATTTGTCGGCAAAGTTGAAAAATCAAAGATAGCACAATTTCATCCACATATATGAGAGGTACTGTAAAGTGTAAAGCTCCAAAAAACCCACCGGAGACATTTCAACGATGTCCTTTCTTTATAATGCTTAGTTGACTAGTCTATGTACGTGTTGAGCTTGATGGGTGAGTGACAATGCATGGGATGGATACAAACGTTATCAACTCGGCCTTAGTTGTTTGATGTGAAATTCTGGTCGACCAACGTAACGTATGCGTTAGGTTTAAGTTTGTCACATTGCTAAATTTTTCATGGGTTTAGCTTAATTTTACATTTTGACACTATAAATCTAAAATAATAAATACACGTTTGAACTCTATATATATGAATCAAAATTTAAAGTCTATAATTAAATTTGTAATCTTGTTTTGAGAGGTTACAATGTGATTATGAATCAAAATTTAAAGTCTATAATACAATACATCGTGAACCAAAAGTAATTAAATTTGTATTAACATACAACATTTATTCAGATTAAGATCAACAACAATTACATTTCGTTTGAATCTCTATATGATTTTATATGGAAGCTTTATCGGAACAAGAGTTGATAAATTAATAGTTATTAAGCGAGTCTAAATAGTAAGACCCACATTGAAATATCCCGATCGGTATCATCAACTGCTAAACTTATATAAATAGATTAAGTGAGTCCAAATAATAAGACCGTCATCTAAATTATCGTCAACTCTAGTCCAAATATGTCTTTAACAATATATACATCGACTATAAAACAAAAAAATTATTGGCATTACCATGGTGCTAGACTCCTTGAGTGTTAGTTCGGAAATTCGAGTTCGAAACCTTCTGGATCTATGTATGGAAAAATATTGGGATGGGCGGTACTGAACGAGTAAAGATAGAACAATGTTCGTCCAAGGGTCTCCCGACATATATGCATTATTACAGTCCAAGGGTCTCCAGACATATATGCATTAGTGTATTTATTATTTTAGACTTTAAATTTTGATTATAGACTTTAAACGACAAGGTGACCTCATTCTACTTCTTAACGCACAAAGAAATAGTCAAGTTGAATGTTATTGGAGCGAGGACCAACTACCGTGTTTGTAGTCATAAACGTGGCGCCAACATTGTCACAAAGAAGGAGTGGTAAAGAGGAAAGAGAAATACGAAGTTTGTGAAGGATCTGAATATATGAGTTTAGCCGTGGTATAAGCAAGGGTCCGGTACTCCGCTTCGGTTGACGACCGCACGACAACTTTTTGTTTCCATGGGGTCCGGCTTCCAACCAGCATCGGAGTAAGCTGGAATGTACTAATGTGGTATGTTGTGGACATACGTAGGCGAAGGCCAAGAGTGGAGGTGCCTTGTAGGTATTGGAGAATCTGTTTTACGGCTTGCTAACGAGGAAGTTTTGGAGAGCGCATGAATTGACACACTTGGTTGACGTCATAGGTGATTTTCGGTCGAGATATGGATATGTATTGAAGGGCACTGACGGTTTGATGATAGAGCGTGGTGCCTTTGTTAATTTATCGTCTATATCTGTCTGGTCTAATACGTGGAGGTTTTACACATTAGGGTGAACTTATACACAAGTCTTTCGGGTTCCATCCTAGGAGGAGTATTCCTGAGACTTCGTATTATCGATGTGGAATATATTTCCATACATCAACATTTCCCTTCAAGTGCAACTATCTTAAACTAGTTGGCAATGGAAAGGATTTGGCTCATCCAAACTGATCGGACCTTCTCTGATACATGTTAATTTATCTCTATCAGGTCTAATATGTGGAGGGTTAGCACGTTAGGGACATATTAGACCAAAATTTATTTTGTTATCATCTTATTATGTTTTATTTCAGTTTAAGTTATCAGGCTTCAACGGATATATAAATGAATGAACCATTTATGTTATAAATTTTATATATTTACATTAAAATATAAACTTTTAAAAAGTGACAAAAACCAACGTGAAACATTTTCCCAAGAAACTGAAAAAATGTCATATTTTCCCTTGAAATAACATTATAAAACATTAATAAGTAATGAAATATCATATTTAGAGACTAATTAATTTGTCTATTATTAGGGTATCGTGTGAGAAGCGGAGAAAGTAGAAGAAACCGGATGCGCAGGCGGCTGAGATGCCGACGCCGATACGAGTCTCCGAGGCACATTCCGTCGCCGTTCCAGCGGTACCAGTGTACCAGTGCTCGAAGGCGGGAATAATGAACATTATAATAGGGATTTTGGTGAAGATGAGCAACTGATTTAGACAATTGATTGTTGGGTTTGCTAAGAGAGTGATCTAGTTCGGAATTTGGAGATTCCTTGTGCTTTTATCGGAAGTCTTAAGGTAAATATCTCAGTTTCAAGTTCATTCTATTGCATTGCTGAATTTTTGTGGGGGGCTTCTTCCAGGAATGTAGAGTTTGCAAACTAGTTTGATAAGCGGAATGAATGGCAACTGATTTAGACAATTGATTGTTGGGTTTGCTGAATTTAAATGAGGTATTCCTTTGTGCATTCGACTCACATCAACTGTATATTTGAGGGTCTGTTTGGTATCCATGTCTAGATATCAAGATATGGATAGCAAGATATGGATATGAGGAATCAACATATGGATATGAGATTGATATCTTATATTTTTATTTTTGAGAGGAAGAATAGAAGAGGTAGGAGCAATATATGACATGTGATACTTGTTTTTGGAGTACATCAAAAAAATGAAAAAAAGGAGAATGTGTATGAGTAGTATATCAAGATATCAGTTTAGGCCCTGAATTGGAGGAGCAATGTATGAGTTTTTTTATGTCGATATCTATATCTAATATCTAGATATGGATACCAAACAGGCCCTGAATTAGATAATTGAAAACATTGTGGAGGATTTATATTTCCATGATGTGCTCTTGTATCGTTGTATGATGTGCTCTTGTAAAGTTTTGATGTCATCAGGATGCATTATTATCTTCTACCTTGGCATATTAACCCACTGTAATAGAATTGATATGCAATGGTGCCTTCAATCTCTAGAAAGGAACTTTCTTTCATATTTCCATGATGTGAAGTGATAAATACTCAACTGTATCAGCACATAAGTGCTTGGTTGTGATGTTCGTTTCTTTTGCGGCTTTCTGCAGGTTTTTGTGGGTGAGCTGGTTCACAGTGTTGTTGTAACTGGTTCTGTCGTTCCTTCTCATCGCCATTTACAATACTACACTACTAGTTAAAGTTATCTTTCTCTCCTTTCGCTTTGGGCAATGAACAAGGCACTAAGAGTTCTGTCACTCATCTCTCCTAAATCTACTCCACGAATTGTTAGTGAAACCCAGCATGGTCATATCAGGCTGATTGAGGACTTTCTACGAACACATCCAGAGAAACCGCTCAGTACTGACCCCTCAAAAGCAGATACTGAATTCGACACTTTGGGTTCAAGTTTTGAGAATGTTACAGCCGACCAATTTGATCGGGTGTTCAAGACGGAGAATCCAATGGCGTTGCTGCTTGGATTACACAAAGAAGGGCTGATGAGGTTGGGTGATATGGGTCTTTTCATTCTTTCACGCTCACTTGGAGCTTGTGGGGCTTCTAGAAACATTCACTTTGGGGCTCAGCTTCACTGTTTGTCCATTAGATGTGGATTTTTGCATAATGTTTATGTAGGAAGTGCTCTGGTCAGTTTGTATGGGAAGTTTGGGGTGTTGGGGTTTGCTTGCAAAGTATTCGAGGAAATGCCTGAAAGAAATATTGTATCCTGGAGTGCTCTGATATCTGGGTTTGCCCAGGATTGGCAGGTTGATATCTGTTTTGATCTGTATGCCCAAATGAGGCACTCGGGATTTCAACCTAATGATTACGCACTGACAGCTCTTTTAAGTGCTTGTATGGGAAGTGGGTCTCTTGGAATGGGAAGGGTCATTCATTGCCAAACAATTCAACTGGGTTTCATTAATGATGTCACCATCTCAAATGCTATTATCTCAATGTACTGCAAATGTGGAGACATTCACGATGCGTTGTGTGTATTCAAGGCCATGGATAACAAAGACATTATCTCCTGGAACTCGATCATTGCAGGGTACTCGCTACACGGACTTGCAGTACAAGCAACTGAGCTATTTGAGGAAATGGGGAGACATGGTATAAAGCCTGATGCAGTTACTTTCCTTAACGTTCTGTCATCGTGTCGCCATGCTGGTCTCGTTGATCAAGGGCGACACTATTTCAATGTCATGGAAGGGTGTGGTGTTGAGCCGGGTTTAGACCATTATTCATGCCTTGTTGATCTTCTGGGACGAGCTGGGTTATTGGAGGAGTCGAGAGATCTGGTTCTTAAAATGCCGATGCAGCCTAATGCTGTAGTATGGGGAACACTGCTTTCTTGCTGTAGGCTTCATGGTAATGTTTGGATAGGAATAGAGGCTGCCAAGAACCGACTTGCTCTAGACCCGGGATGTTCAGCAACTCATGTTCTGCTATCGAATATGTATGCTCAATTAGGGCATTGGGATCAGACTGCAAGGATGAGGAAGATAATGAAGGACAGAGTGATGAAAACAAATCCCGGGTTCAGCGGTATTGAAATTGGTGGTAATTTTCATAGGTTCAAAGCTGACGATACTTCAAATGTAAAAATGAGTGAAGTTCTATATGTGCTTGAGATTATCAAGGATCATCTAGCAGTTTCTGATGTTGCGGCTGAGTCATATGAAGAGATTATGCTCGGTGGGTGAAGCGTTAGCAGAGGAAACAATTGTTGGCTTTTCAGTATGCAGAATGTGAATGTAGTGAGTATGAGGATGTTTATCTAGTCATTTGACAAAAAACTTGACTACAAATGAATTCAAGAGATGATCAAACTACATGGAGCTCCTCAAGGGTAAACCCTAAAAAATGATCATCCCTATATGAATTGGCAAAACATTGGTTAATGGATTTGAGCATCATTGTTTACTGCACAGCATGCACTAACGGATCCAATTGCTGAAGGCGGATATGTATGCTCGATTAGCTTTTCTTCTGCCCTGTTATATCACAGCAAGGTTCATCACTCATCAGCACCCTGCAATGGAGAAGGCAACATCAGGTTCATTTCCCCTTCCCTACCTCGTATTGTTCTTCTAAACATCTTAATTTGTTGGGTACAGAATAAATAGTTGATTTTTATGATATTAACTTAATCATCTTCAAATTTGTGTGAAATAGGAAGCAATTCAGGACAGCATCAGAGTTTGCAGTATTCATACGCTCTGCACCCTCTTGTAGTCATACCAGAAGAAACTGTATGACAGCGAACATGAGGAACTTGTCTCTTAATTTTGGATCTTTTCCTCAATCTGCATTACTGAAGTAATCAATGGGAAAAAAGGTATCACTTTCCTTGTATTTCAGTTAAGTTTTTTTTATCAGACTCACAAGCCACCATTAAAGTTGAGATTCAATCCTTGCTATTCTTAAGTTTCTTGCATTTAATTTCAGCTATCTGGTGATAATATATATTTCTATAGTTTCTTGGAGATCAGTGGAAGGCGGCTGGTCATAGATAAACTTTGTTTGGAGGCGTCTCTTTAAACCCTTTTTTCCATTCAAACTAAAGTGTTCAAAAGGGCACTTCTTTAGGACCAGCCTAGAGAATCTATAAAGATAAAGCCATAGCCAACATCTCTTAGTTTTTTAAGTTTCTTGTCACAAAAACAACTTTGATCTGATATCACAGGATCAAACCTTCTCCTATCCCAAGATTCTGATTGCTTTAGCTAAAGGCTAAAGTATGGTATCTAATAAGTACATTAAGCTTGCATTAGTACATATAACTCAAATCATAAATTTCGCGACAGGTCCCGTATAGCCTTTTGTTGTTTCTTTAGGCAACAACTTACACTTGTTTGCTTAATGCAGAGGTAATTAAGCAAAAGGAGGCGTTTGAAGCTCTTATAGGCAAGACACCATGCACATTTGGCTAGAAATGGATCCGATCAATGTCGTTTCTTGCATGAAATCAATCTTTACAATCAGTTCAACTAAGGTTGACGGAAATCTATTCGTTTGGCTTCAGCTTCTCGAGTATAAGACATAACGCACGGGAACAATCTTTTTCGATGATCAAGAACTCGAAAGCCATGAAACCAAATCTCTCAACAAGAGATGAGAAAGCCTTCAATATGTAAAAGAAAAAGGCCATGTTTAGGGAATCAAAGAAAACAAACTATTATTAGTTGTTAATTGTTACATTATTTTGGACCATTTCTACTTTGGAATGTTCCTAGATGCATGTGTTTCTGTGTTGATCTTTAAAGGGAAAGAAGAAGAAGAAGGATTAAAGAAAAAGTGAGAGCTTGTATGGATAACAAAAAAAAACTAAGAATAAATAAATAAATATTATGCTTGAAAACATTATAATTGAAGAATATAAAAAAGGAAAAATAAGTGGTGAGGAAACAGAAAACCATGACCAAAAAGGAAAAATTAAAAGTGTAAAAGAAACATATTCAGCACAAGAAACTAAGTTATACAAAGACTTAAATTTGGTTGCATAGATTAGGGTGCTTAGAATTCAAAAGTATTCATTTGTTTCCAATTTTCTTTTCATGATTTAAACCCACAAAAAATCCAACTTTTCTTAACACCAAAGGAATTGAAATACAATTAAAATAACCATCAAAATATTACATAACAAAAGCATAATCCACACCACAATGATGGTAGGTATATGATAACATATAGAACAAAGTATAGAACCCTAGAGTTAAAAAGAATGATATGTTGAGGTCCTAAGTCTAAAATCTAGTCTAGTCGTCATAAAATGAATGAACATATTGAAACGATTTCGAATCAATAAAAAATTATGTTTGGTTAGAGGTTTTTTTACACATGAAAGTAATCTCATCATTTGAATTTCCCTTCTTTACTCTTATCAGATTCCATTCCGTTTTCATTCCACTACTTCAACCAAACGGGTACTACGAATGACATAATTCGCGGCTTTCCGTAGGAGTTTGGATTTTCATTAGAAATTATATCGAAAATGAGTGTTGAAATGAACTATTCTCATTCTTGATTTCGCAAAATCGTTGTTTCTCGTCATAAAAACGATTGCCATGGTGGAAACATCGGCCAACGAGATTTTGACACCTCAGCATGGGTCTAGGATGACATGGCAAGAAGAGTTGCTAAAGAGAAACTTAGAGAAAGGGCTATATAAGGCAAAGGGATGTGATAGCAGAAGGAAAAGAAAGATCCTTGTTTTCTTTAGGATTTATGTTCTACTTCAGCCTTTATACATCCTAGTGAGATCTTATATTTTCAGCCTTAGTTTTTATTCACAATTCTTGAAAGAAACCTTCTTTGCTTTTATGCTTTAAATGCAGCAAAGCAAGCAAAACCCAAAGAAGAATTCAAAGAGAAAACAAGTTCTGCATTCATCATATTCTCCTCTCAAGAACTCTCAAACCACAAAACAAACCGAAACTCGAAATGTCGAGTGTTCATAGAGCACTCATCCTTCTTCTTCTTCTCATTGGTTTATTAGCTACTAAACCATGCATGGTTAGTGGCCTTAGAAGGATAGCCATGGCTGCTGCTGCAACAGAAGAGATGGAAACTCAAACTGTCAAGAACAAATCAGTATCACAACCTGCAAAGAAAGAGTTTGATTCTTACCAAGCTAGTAAAAGAAAGGTTCGAAGAGGAGCTGATCCGATTCATAACCGGTCGTGACATAACCTACAAATCGGCTTCTTCGTATACAATCAAGATTCAAGAAGCGGTTTTCGCACGATCCGGTTCTGAAGGAATCCAAATCCAATTGGATTCAGCTAGAGGCTATGCATGAGCTTTTCTGTCTAATTTATCGGATACCCGGATTTGGCGACTTTTTCAGATGAAGACGATCCGTATCCAAATTAGCTTCTTTGAATGCATGAGTTTTGAGTACAGTGAAAACCTGCTTCTCTAGATAGGAACAAAATGGGTTTATTTTGTTGATTTGTTTGGTTTGAGTTCGAAATTTTGTAGCAGATTGATGAAATTCTTCGGTGTTCTTGTTTATTAGAATCAAGCAAATTATTCAGTGTTCTTGGCGCCACTCTTCACTCGAATTGTTTGAGTTCTATAAACATTAAAGTGGAAATTTTCGGTAGTATTCATGTAATTTTGATTTTTTCGGGTTATGTTAAAAAAAAAAAACAATTTTTGGATGGTGTATTTGATTTTTATAATTTTTTCGATTATGTCTTTATACCGTTCATAAATTAACATTTATCAAAATTAATATTTATCAGGGCAGAGGACTAACGTGGTTGTATTCAAGTAGGTAAAAATCGGGCGGACTCGCAGTGAGGTTGTGCGTCCCGAATGCGCCCCCATTTTATTTTTTTGTAATAATTGGGGAAAAGGGCGTAACGTGAGTGCGTCCAGACTGACGCTTTTATAATATTTCGTCCGACTAAATAAAATCACTCTAAAATATGTAAAGCTAGGCATTCGGTATAATCTCTGAATCTTGTGATATAAACATTAGTTAGTAACTTCGTATGGTCTTATTAATTAAACTAAAAATACCAATGCAAGTAATATTACATCTTACAAGTGAAACTCCTAGCTAATCGAATTCAAAATAACCCCATGATCCAAGCCAATGCAAACAAACTCCGATCCGGTTGAAATTGATTAACGAGATCATCAAGCGGGGAAACCCACGGCGACTCATTACCCGCGGGTTGGTATGAGCCCCAAGGCGACTCGTTACACGCGGCTTGGTACGAGCCAAAGGTTATGTGTACGTCGTTCAGCAAAGCGATAGCGAGTAGAGGCAACATCAAAAACCAAAGAGAGGTAGAGAATACATAAGGCATTGTCAAATGTGTAAAATGGATTGGAATTTGGTGTTTGAAAAATTATACCAAAAAAATACTTAAACAAAGCTTCTATTTATGGACATTTTTTGTGATGACTTTATGTAACACGTCTTTGAATTTATTGCTGCCATTTTCTGAATTGTATTAATAAGATCCCTACACAAATAAAAATAACGAAAAAGCTAAATACACCGGGTTTGAATTACTAAAGTCAAATTTAATCGCAATCCGGCAGCGTTCAGTGGGCGCCATCAGCCGGCGCCCAAATTTTAAAAAAAAAAAAATCACAAAAAAAAATTTTTTTTATTTATTTGGGCGCCGGCTGATGGCGCCGGCTCCCATATAAAAAAATTTATTCGAAAAAGCTGATTCTCTACTTCAAAGGTTCCAAAAAAAATAAAAAATTTGGGCGTCGGCTGATGGCGCCGGCGCCCAGTGTTATAATAAAAAAAAAAGGCGCTAGCGCCATTCACCGGCGTCCAAGTTGAGCGCCGGCGCCTTGCTATTGGTTTTTTTCCTTGTGAATTTAAGTTTCGTGTATATAAAACGCAAAATGGTTTTGCTTGACACTTATTTCATGGATATTTTTTTGTGATGACTTTATGTAATATTGAACTTTCCTCAATTTAATTGTGACTTGTGACTCTTCTTTTACGTTAAGTATTGAATGTTATAAATCTTTATAGCATTGAAAGAGTGTTGAATTTTCTAATGAGTACAATTTCTAACTTAGGACTTTTAAAACAATACACCTACCACTACATGTAACGTTTTATCCAAACATTTATTTTGTATTGTTTAATTTGTAGTAAAAAAAAAGAAGGAATGACTTGGATTGTCTATCTAACAAAAAAATGAAAAAAAGTTGAACAAATGAAAGTGCCCAAATACGAGAATTTAGACCGCAACGAGCTCATCAACGAGAAGCACTAGAAGAGGTGTCAAACAAACTACACGAGAACATGTCAATTAATACACTATAGAGTAAAAAATTTTGGGATCATCTAGTGAAAACCTCAAATTAAGAACAAGTTCACAAGTTCGGGTTTAACCAGTCGTCACATAGATAAAGTGATATGGCGACATCTATCGTTGAAAAAACGATATTCACCCGTTTGTTTTAACGGGTTTTCATTTGACATTTAATAACCTTATAAATTTCAAAGACTATAATCTTAATATTTATTACCAACAATATTATATTCATATTCACTAGTTTGTTTTGTTTTGTCCTTTTGAATAGCATGCCCCTATAATAGAAAATTATATAAATGGACCGGTTTTTATGGTTTTCATTCATCATTAACACTGTCCATAATCGGTCCGGCCGGTCCGGTCCAAAATCGGTCCGGTCCGGACCTATTTTTTTAAAAAAAAATTTGACAAAACGCAAAGCTGGGAACTTGGGAAAGTTAGCCCTTACGCTTCAAATCCCTTGAGAGTCTCAATAGTGGCGACTGGCGGCCGGCGGTGACTGGCGAGCGGCGCGACTAACCGGACCTGTTGCTTGCAATCAGATACAAATCTTAATCTCAGGTCCGGTTAGTCTCTAATCTGTCCCTGTTGATGGCAGTAAGAATTTGCTGGCTGGTGAATTATCCAAATGGATTTTGAACATGGGTTTGTTTAGTTCATACTTAAACTTTCACTTAATCAACCTGAGGTTAAGATTTGTATCTGATTAGAGTCTCTATGTTGCAGTGCCTGCAGAGTAATTTGAGGTTACAAGAGACGGAGCAATGTCAAAATCGCACTTTACCAATAAGCACGAAGAGTATTGAGACGGAGCAATGTCAAAATCGAATTGGGACCCTTTTCTGTTAAAAACGAAAGATTGATGGCGATGTTATAGCTTATGTAATTACTAACCAAGTAGGATTAATGTAACAAGTGAAGTAGACGCAAAGAAATGAGCTTCTTTGATTAATCTCATCTTCCTACTTTGATACTTAATATATACATATATAGGATACATATTTTCATCAAATCCAAAACAACCATCACATACACAACACAGATTAATGCAAGGAGGAGAAGGCCGAGCAGTGATCGACACTCGGGCGCCATTCCGGTCCGTCAAGGAGGCAGTCACGTTGTTCGGTGAGAAAGTGCTAGCTGAACATGTCTACGGTCCCAAGCTCAACAATGTGACGAAGGTAATACTTAAATACACGTGTTTCAGATGTTATAAAACAGTGTTCTAAAAGACGGTCCTCTAGACGGCGTCTAGTCGGTAGACGGCCACTAGCCGTCCCGACTTGCCCTACACGGTCCTTTCTGAACGGGTTCAGACACTGGAGAGTTCAAGACGGTTTCAAGACGGAAATTTTGGGTTTAGACAGTCTAGACGGTTTCAATACGGTCTAGACGGTTCAAAAACCTAATTTCTAAAACCAAATCCTAAATAAATTAGTGATCATTTTTAAAATTCTCAATGTTCAGGTGTTGTGACTCTTATGAGTTGTGGTAACTAGCTTATTTTCATGCATTTTAGGGCAAAATACATGAAAATAAGCCAAAAAGTCTCGGACGTCTAGAATCTGTCTGGACGACCGTTTGTATTTGTAGACGGTAGACGGTGTCTCTGCTCCGTCTCCATCTAACGTCTTCTTGAACATTAGCCGAACAAAATGAAATTAATTATAAACTTGTACAGTTGGAAAGTAAATCCAACAAACAAGCTCCAAATCAGAACATGGGAGCTCTCAAGTCGGAGCTGGAGGAGACGAAAGAGAGACTTGAACGGAGCAGGGAAGAGGCAAAGCGGTTGGAGAGCGCGATCGAGTCTCTAACGCGAGAGCTTGAAGCAACAAGAAAAGAACTGCAACATGTGAAGTCCAACACTTTGGGTGCATATATGGGTGAGTTTGAGTTTCAAGTTCCTAGGCTTAAGAAGTTTGTTAGCTTTGCGAGCCCTCCGTCGTTGGTGAGAACGACGGATAAGCAGCTCGATCGAGTTCCTTCTTTTAGGAAACAAGCCAACAGGAAGCCCTTTGGATGGCTTTTCAACAGGAACAAGACCAACACTTGAAATACTCCAAATCTTCATTTATATACATGTTTCAAATCTTCTAATAAATGACAAGCTTCGACGTACGTTATAACTTTTCTTCTTAGTAAATGTAATGTATGTAACCAAGCTACTTCACCTATATAATAATACTAATAATATCAATACCCAGTTGGTCTAACGGTAAAGTGTTAGTCGCGGATGACTCTCACTTTCTTGAGACTCCATAGACTAAAGAAGTCGAATCCCGTCAAAAATATCGCGTTAATCTTCTCTTTGTCTTTCATTTGATCCATGACAATCGATTTACAAGTTGGTATCAAATTTTTGAGGAAACGTTCAACATGTTGGGTTCCCTCGAAAGTGGGTGTGTATGATTAACGAGTGTATTTCAACCTCTCGTGTTCAACTGTTTTGGAATGGTGAACTATCCGATCAATTTCTTACGAAGAGAGGCATTCGACAAGGGAATCCTAAATCCCTGTGTATCATTGTGTTATGTGTGAAGCGTCTTAGCCACCTGATTCTTGAATTTGTTGAGCAGGGTAATTGTCCGCCTATTTTTCTATCGAGAGAGGGTCCTCCTTTGTCCCATATGTTCTTCGCGGATGTTATCTCGCTCTTTGTTGGGGTCACAATAGCTCAGATGAGAATTATTGTGGGTGTATCGACTTGTTTTGTAAGGTTTTGGGTCTTAAGGTTAACATGTCTAAATCCCCGTATATCATTGGATCGGTCTGCATTGTTCCGGTCCAGGTTCGGACCTATGAACAATCCTAAGTGTACTAGGATAGGCAAGACATGTATTCATTGGGCCAAAGCCCATCTCAAACTAATTGGGCTCACAATTGGGCCAAAGCCCATTTCATAACAACTGGTCTACCAATTGGGCCGGATTTACGTTGAATAGTTTGAAAAGCATGTTTGGATCACTTTGAACAAGTCAGAGCTTCCGAAACTTCCAAGTCACAAATCGACATTGACTCGGAGTCAACGCTTTTTATGGTTCTGTGAAAGTTGACTTTAATATATGTATGTCTAGTGAAAGACTTTTGCATGTGTTTTTCCTTGTTGCCTTTGACCTTTGTCACCAATTTAATGATTCAAAATTAGTCAGTAGTACCACTCACGAGTTAGTCACGACAAACAATATATTCACATAAAATCATGACTAGAATTTGAAAAATAAACCTAACTTTTTAATTGTGGACATATATTTTCCAAGGAAATTTATTTTAATATTCTTTTTTTTCACACGTGTCGTCTACTAATTAGGTTTATCATCTTAACTTTTGTATACGTTGATATATAATGAAATTTTTGGTTAATTTTTCCATTTTAAGATTATATGAGACTGCATTTTTTAATATGTTTAATTTAACCCGTTATCTTGACTTATATTATTATCTAGTTTGTTTAATTTTTATATGTTTAGGACTTTTATTTGTAACATTGAAAGAATATCAGGATATTCGGAAAATTAACAACGCTTTATAGAGGGCACAAGGGAGGACAAAACAAACTCGATCTGAAAATACAATCCGGCAAAATTCATTGATATATCTATTTGTTTAATTAGTTCCGAATTTGATTAGAGAAACTATTTGGAATCATCGAATCATATTGGAATCAAATTTCAGGATTTGGTACAATTGGATAATCAAGATATTAAGTTACGATCCAAACTAGCTAAAATAATATTTAAGTATGTGGTTGTAGAATTTGGAACAAACCAATATTCTAGATATTTTTGGATAATTATCCAAATGATCAAAATTCGGATAGATCAAATAGAAATCCATATTTTACAAAAAGAAAAGTGGGTTATTTTTTCAAAATGTATTTTTATTCACTTTTTAACTCTCATTTATTGTATAACTCATTGATTTTTTCCTTATAAATGTTTGTAACATAGTAATATTACAATACTAAAGTAACTATAACAATCATAAATCTCAAATCTATACGTAAGAAAATACCTTCTAGAAAGTCCATTTTCTTAATTAAACAGAACGAACAAGAAACCAAATAAGACTTTTGACCATAAAATGAAAACAAAGAAGACTTGTCCACACACTAAAGTCTCGTGACTTTGGACTTACTAATCGTAGTAGATTTATTACAAGAAAATTGAACAAAATTATATTTAAAAAATTAATTAATTATGATATCAATTTGCATTAATGTCATACTTTGTGATACTTCTCTCGTAACTTTATTATTTCTGGTACCTTTATATATAATTTTATAAATGGTTTTAATTTAATTTAATTTTTTTGTAAATGAGATATGTTTTTTTTGTAACTTTATTATTCCTGTAAGATATTAAAAATTAAAAACTAATATTGTAGTGTGATCGATTTCTGGTTGTTCCACCCTCTCACCTTCTACCAACTGCATAAGCTGGATCTCATGATTAATTATTCTTGTAAAAAATCATAAAATATGATCCTTGAATTTTTTCCGTGTACATGATTTAATGTAAATAATTTTATTCTACAATAATCAATGTAAAATAGTTTTTCTTGTACACAATTCTTGTATCGTATACAAATAAATCGAAAATATTATTAGATTAGTTTTTTTTTTACCCAATGATTTGACTATTTTTTTTTACTAAACTAAAACTTGTAATAAATTGAGAAATTTTGATATACTAAATAAAGGTAAATTAGTCAATATATATATAGAAAGTTAACATACATTCATTTGTTTATTATTAAAGAACTAAAGTACATTTCACTAGTCATTATTATAAAGTTAGGTGAAGTAACATTGTCTTATTAATATGGACCCAAATTAGACGAAGACTCCTCGATCTCACGCGTACTCATAAGAAGTATATATATATATAGGAGCTTAGGTATCACAATCTCCTAAGTTCTACACATAAGTTAGATTATTATCGATCTTGTTAGCACTTAATTAGATGGTAAGTATGGCATCATTAAGTGAGATCATTGTAGAGGTAAAGGAGAGTTACAATCCACATCAAGATGTACACAAAGGAACCACATTTATGCGTACTTGCTTCAATGCACTTAACACCCTTTTAGGTAATGTATTGTATTAATGCATGCTTGAACTACAAGTTACAAACCCTTCTCTACTTCGATCTCAAAGTTACTTAACTGTTTAGAAAGTAAACGAGTTTGACTTGATTGATTGTAGGCGTTGGTATATTGGCAACTCCGTATGCACTCTCACAAGGAGGATGGATGAGTATCACAATCCTCTTTATCGCGGCAATTATATGTTGCTACACCGGCTTACTCCTTAAACGTTGTATTGATGCGAGTTCACTTACCAAATCATATCCTGACATTGCCGAGCTAGCTTTTGGGACAAAGGGAAGGGTCTTGGTGTCGATATTTCTCTACCTTGAGCTCTACTTAGTCGCGGTTGAGTTGCTCATACTCGAAGGCGACAATTTGGCTAAGCTATTTCCCCATGGAATTGGTCACCGTTTAGGAATAAAGATTGGTGTTAAAGATGGTTTTATAATTTTAACCTCTCTTATCATCTTGCCAACCACTTGGTTGCGGAGTTTGGGAGTACTAGCTTATATATCAGCCGGTGGCATCTTAGCCACCGTGATTGTGGTGGTTTCGGTTTTTTGGGTTGGCGCTTTTGGTGGCGTAGGGTTCCATCAAAACGGTGTGCTTTTAAACTCAAAAGACTTGACCACCACTATGAGTTTGTTTATCTTTTGTTTTGGTGGTCACGCGGTTTTCCCTACACTATACAACTCAATGAAAGATAAGAGCAAATTCCCAAAGGTATGTTACAAATTACAACGTACTTGTATAGTTGCATTGAAACATCTTTCGAGCTATATTCAACTTATTAGTCTTTGGATTATAGGTCATGGTGATAAGCTTTGTGATGAGCACAATAGGCTATGGATCAATGGCGATTCTTGGGTACTTAATGTATGGAAACCAATTGAAGTCACAAGTGACATTGAATCTTCCTTTGAAAGAACTAAGTTCGCAAATTGCTATATACACAACTTTGATAAGTCCGGTGACGAAATACGCGTTAATAATCAACCCTATATCGACTGCAATCGAGGAGAAGCTTGAACTCGAGAAGCTACGCTATGCGAATAGATTGGTTTGCATTGTAGTAAGAACTACGCTTGTGGTTAGCACCGTAATAGTCGCGTTAGTAGTCCCGTTATTTGGCTATGTTATGGCTTTTATTGGCTCGTTCTTGATCGTTACACTCTCTATAGTGTTGCCTTGCGTTTGTTACTTGAAGCTCAAGGGACTTAGGAAGAACAAGATTGAAATGATGATTGTATGGGTGATTTTGGGGTTAGGAGTTGTGGTTGGAACAATTGGAACTTATAGTTCCATACGTAATATCATAAAAAATCTTTGATTTGTGTTTACATGTATGCTTTGTAAGCCATGTTTTGATGTATTGAGAGAATTGGGCCTGGGCCTGGACCTGGGCCCAGCCCACTTTTTGTTAATCTAAAGCCCAAATTTTCATGGGTCAATCACAGCCGTTGGATCTAGGGCTTGGAAACTTCTCCTTGTACGGTTAATAAATCCTCGCGGCTCCGAAGCGTAGAGGTTGCCGCAAGCGGCGTAGGTATGCGAAGTCAAATTAATATCGCAGCTTCAAAATCTTCGGTGTCTTTCTCTAGTTATCAATCCGGAATGAATTGTTTCATTTTGTTTGAAATGTTTAGAAAATCTAATTGTTCGTGTGAGATCGTATTTGCGATTCAAAACAGGTATGAAGATAGTTTGCGCTTAACTGTGGTTTGATACTTGCTAGTGAGGAAATTTGCTGCCATGCTTGATGAGATTTCTGTTCGTTGTGGTAGTTTTCAATTCTAGATCGTACGGTTTTAAATTTCGATACTATTGTTGGTTAATAGGAATCCTGATTGTTTTGGTTTATGAATTCGATGCCCTATGATGGAAAATCTAATACATTGAGCGGTTCCTTATGGTTGTCGTTCGTCATTTGCCTTTGCTTACCACCATTACCCCCTCACTCTTTCTCTCCTTCACCACTCTGTCTCTCCTCCTTGATCACTCTTTCTCTCATCTATCACTCTCTCTCCGCCCTTCATTTCTAACAACTACTACTTTCATATGGGGTTATGGTGGTGTGCCGAGGCTTTTGGTGGATTACATCATATTGAACTGCCTATGATGGTTAAGCTATGAGATCTGAGGGCTTGTATTTTTTTGGCACCATCTTTGAAGAAACGTATTGCTCTACATTCTTTTAATGCAGCTTTGTAAAGGTTTTGAAGTACATTTTGCTTCTTTTTTTCGTTGTGTGTCACAAATTGAATGCCTGGGGATATAATGTTGTTGTCAATCTGATAGCATTTGGAATCAAGTTTGATAGCTTATTGATGTCAAAATTGATTCTGTGTCAATATTTGTTTGGCATAATTTAGAATCAATTTTAATATCGTATTGATGTCATAATAGATACCATATCGATTTCAATTAATGCACAATATGATGTCATATTAAAATTAATCTCATATCTTAATAATGTGAAATTCTTAGAAAACTGCCAACGGCCGTCATTTTATCCTGTGCAAAGGCTATGGAACTTGGTTATTTGTCTTTAATTCTTTAAATCTACCTGCTACTGCTTGCTCTTGTATTAATTTTATGACGTTCGTTATGTATTTTTGGCCCTAAAAGTTTCCACCATGTGGTTGAGCTTGGCTCATGTTTTTCGTTTTCATCTTGCTTGATTGTTTTTTTAACTGTTTATATGTAGCCTATGTTTGTTGATAACACGTTGCAGTAATATTATTGCAGCTACTTTTCATTCACTGCAGATTCTTGACGCGTCTGATCTTATCGTTCAAGATATTGTTCAGTAAATATGTTTTTAGCCAGATTTGTAGATTATTGCTGTTTATTCAGTACAGCATGCATTAGTGAGTTAATAGTTGATTTTGAACATAAAAAAGATTGGTTTCAAGCAAATTTTCATGTTCGGTGTTCTACATCGAGCTTTTTCTGTACAGTTTTGTTTTGTCCTTTTGAATAGCATTGCCCTATGATGGAAAATTATATACATTGAGCGGTTTTTATGATTTTCATTTATCGTTATACTTTGCTTACCACCTTAACCCCCACACTCTCTCTCTCTCCCTCTCCTTCTTCACCACTCTCTTCTACTTCACTCAGTCTCTCCCTCCCTTCCCTCCCCATCCTTCTCTCCCAACATCTTGTTTCTTAGGCGGTTTTGGTGGTGTGTAAAGGGTATTGTTGGTGGATTCCATAAACACTGTCCATGATGTTTTAAGCTATGAGATCTGAGGGCTTACTGTTTCTGATACTTCATACACTGTATTTTAGTTTGTTAAAAGAATTTGAACAATGTTTATGCTATCTTTTCCTCTTTCATTTGTCAATATTTTTTCTGTTTTCCTAAATGCAATTATGGTCTATTCTTGTGTTTGGCTCTATAAGGCCTAAACCATTACCACCTTGGTTCTTTCGGCTTTGTTACTTGTTTGCTTTTCGTTTACTTGTTTGGTAATGGTTAGAGATGTTTGTAGCCATAAGACTATCACTAGTCAAGGTGCATTGGAATCTATTGTGGAACTGTTTGGGTAAATGATTTTGAAGATTCAGTTGGCCAAGGATAATAGCCTTAGAGTTATAAATACGTTTTACAGTTACTAATGCTAAAAACTGCAAGCACACCCTGAAAAGTACAATCAAGAGACAGAGCCTGTAGAACTAGTAGAGGTCTACCATTGAGTGGTGTATATTCTGCTATCTGTAGCTATATCTATCATTCAATCATCCTCGGATTGGGCTAGTTTCAAAACCACCATCTTCCCTCTTCTCTATCAAATAGGGCATATAGGTTCCAAGGATTTTATCCCACATTACAAAGAAAGGTTGTGAGTAGTTGTACTTGCTTCCGTAGAGCTGGTGATGAGCATCATGATATGCAGTATTGTTTTTGAAACAGAGATGGAATACATTTCCAGGCAGCATAAGGCCACAATGATCGTCTATTGCCTTGATCATTGCAAACGTGAAGAAGAAAATAGAAAGACGCGGCGACATACCAGAAGCCAGGAATGCAAAGGCACCCCCTACTGTGTCAAGGAGCAGTCCTTCAAGAGGATGGTTATAAAGGGCACCGAACGAATAAGGTACAATTAGACGATGATGCTGAGAGTGAACATGTTTGTACAAGAATTTGTTCTGGTGCATGAATCTATGCATGAAATATTGCCAGGTATCTAGAACCACCATTGCTATAACAAACTGCATTGCTAGAGCTATCATGGAGATCTTCTGTTCGCCTTCGGACTTGTTGGAGTCGCCTACTGCCTAAAAGATAGGTTTGGTTAGTAGTCTGCTTAAATGAATTATTGTGAAGCTAAACAGATTTACAAGAACATACTGTGAACAAGATGATTGCGACAATGGCTTGAATTGTTTGTTGTACGAGAACGCCTTTGATCACCGTCCTTTTAGAGACCAAGTTTTTCTCATCTTCATCCTTGCGGGAATGTAATCGATAGTTATCAAATGAACCCATCATGATGTAGAAACCAGAGTACACCCAATACACTACTATTGGAACAAATGTTCCGAGTAGCTCGTCCGACATTAGAACTCTCATTAACTACGCTCGTTAACGATGTGAAGAAAGTGATGGGAACGTTGAAGATTGATTGTCGATGTTAGAAATCAACAAGCAGATGAATGAGATGAGGTGTTCAACGGTCAAGTGTATGATTATATTCAAAGAACTAATTATGTGTTATCAAATGGAAGAATGGACCAAAGTCATTTAATTGTTCGTTTGAGTGCATGGTGGTGAAATCTGAGAAGAACAAATCATTATAATTTTTCTGATCCATTACGTTGTGTACCATTTTTTCTAGTTTGATTTTTCTCGGCTTCTTCGTGCAAGTTAAATGATTATCCGCTGAATAATATTTTTCAATGGAGGAAACACTTAAGTTGTGGCAAGTGTTGTGCGCGTTATAACTACATCATTCATGAACGCATCAATACTTGTCATCTATGATGCACGGATACCGGGAAACGGACACTGCGAGAAACGGGAAAACGGACAAGGCGAGAAACAGGGAAGCGGCAATCGTCAAAGTATAAGAAACGGGGACACGGTGAGTGAAACAAATAATAAATCATTTTAAAGATATTGAAATATAGAATTTTTATATCATAATGAAATACATATATATGGTAAAAAAAATCAATAATATATGAGTAGATAAAAATATTAACATAATAACAAAATGAACCATTCATTCATTTCCAACAGCCACAATCTCGCAGATGTCCATGTGGGACTAGGGGCTAGATTAGTCCGGAAAAAATGGGAGCGAAAAAAAAATATTAATGTAAATCTGTTTTTCCTTATGTTTTTTCAAAAAAATGTTTTTTTTTTCTAGACATAAAAAATATGGTAAACTTTCGTTGACCGAGTCTTGACCGGACACAATCCGGGTCCTCTGTGTATGCTAGGCGTGTCCTATCTCGAAAACGTGTCTTAATCATGTCCGGTCATACTTGACCGTGTCCGAGCCGTCCGCGTGTCCGACACAGCAGGACACGGGACATGCCGCCTTCTAGAAGTGTCCGTGCATCACAGCTTGCCATCAAGCTTGAATTTCACAAAGTTATATTATATGTTTTCTGATACGTTTTTTTGTATTTTCTGTCTCGGTAAGCCATCAAACTTGAATCACAAAGTTATATTATATGATATGGTTCGTTTTGTATAAAACCATGTCAAAAGCGTATGCCTAGGCATCGAGTATCTAATTTTCTATATTTTATCAATTGAATCAATTAATCGTGTATTAAGAAAAAGTACTTTTTTTTTTTTGGTGGGAAGGAGAGTCAGTGGTCTCCGGCGCATCTAGACGCGCTTTTATTAATAAAGCGAGGGCTAAGTAGTCAGCATGCGGGGGATAGCCCGACCCCTTACATCATCAAAGAGAAGTTCAACTATACCCTCCGGCGGGTCACTCAATACAAGCAAACCAATCGGTAAGTTTATAGCAAAGCTAGCAATAAAATCCGCTACTTTATTCGCCTCGCGGTAGGCATGACGAAACTGGATAGTCCAGTCTCTTTTCAAATAGTCTTGGCACTTACGTACCAGACTGGCAAGAGGATGGTAAGGGGCGATGTGTTTACTTAGAAGTTGGGTTACCAATTTAGAATCGGTTTCCAAGATAACCGAGCGATAGCCCAACTCCCAAGCCAGCTTAAGTCCATGTACTACACCCCATAGCTCCGCCATAGGTACAGTACAAATCCCTAAGTTGACACCAAATCCACTTATCCATCATAAACATGATTACGATATATATAGAATTACATGTTCACTCATTGTAACAAGCGACTTGTCCTGTTTTGTTCTTATCCGGCTTGTTGGGTCCTGATCCATTAGGCTTAGTATCCCCCTTGATCTGAACTGAGTGAGCATCAATTCGATGCGTAAAATTAGAAATTTGGGTGTTGAGAGTTGTTTGGTGGATCAACAATTTGGTCAGTGGACAAGATGAAGGCTACGTGAATGGATTTGTTTTCCACTCTTTCTCGGACAAAGTGATAGTCGAGGGAGATGTGCTTGATTATATGATGCAGAACAAGATTCATGGTTAGATACGTTGCTCCAAGGTTGTCACGTCAAAGGACAGGTGGTCGTGACAAGGTCATGCCTAGTTCGGCCAAGAGTATATTAATCCATACTACTTCATTGGTGGTAGTGGTAATTACTCGATACTTTGCTTCTGTGAAGGACCTTGCTATTGTGTCTTGTTTCTTAGATTGCTACGTGTTGAGGTTTGACCCTAGAAAGATGCAATAGGCTCTTGTGGACCTTTTGTCTAGTTGATCTCCAGCCCGCTCAAAGTCAGAAAATACTGATAGGATCAAGTTGAGGGAAAAGTAATGTGAAATGTCGTGAGCTTGTAGAGTTGAGGCAACGTAGTATACGTTTCACAGCTTGGTAGTCGCTTTGGGTTGGTAAACGAATAGATTGACACACCTTATTGACTGCAAAGGAAATGTCTGGTCTTGTGAATGTCAAGTATTGTAGGCCGTATGTGATGCTCATGTGTAGTTGAGGATCACTGAATGGCTCATCATGGGATGTTGAGTCCCGATGCACTTCAATACCCATAAAGTAGTGTAGTTCCCAAGTCTTTCAATGGAAAGGATGTGCCAAAAGCTTCAATGAATTTATCTACAATGGAAATGTTAGACGAAACCACCAACAAATCATCGACATACACCAAGACATATACTAATTGTGTTCCCTATTGATGAGAAGGTTTGAAGCCGAGAGAAAGGAGGGTGTTACTGAATTTGCCAAACCATACTCGAGGAGCCATTTGTTTAGGCCATACAACGAGTTGTGGAGTTTGCAAACATACAAGGGGTATTGCGAATGGAAAAAACATGTGGTTTTTGGACGACGACGGCTTCATCGAGATCCATGTGAAGGAAGGCGTTATGTTACGTATATCAAGTTGTCGAACCGACTAGTTGTTCATGTATGTCGAGGACATGAGAAGGCGGATGGTGGTAGGTTTGTGCTTTCCAGAGGGGGAAGTTTTCTTGCACGTGTATAAAATTTATATTAACTTCAGAACCTTGACAAAAATTTGACAGTAAAAATCAATTCATTTCATTCTCAACTCTTTTGCAGTAAGTGATAACTCCTTCCTGTATGCCTCAAACTTTACACAACAAAAGACCAAAAAGGCAAAGTACAAAGTCATACAATACAACACATAATGCAAACGCTAACTAAGTAACTAACTCATACATGAAGAGTCCTGTAAATCACTCAATCATCCTTGCAGTCTTTGGAAGGCCGAGCTTCAAAGCCACCGCCTTGTCTCTTCTCTAGAGAGTAAGGCATATAGGTTCCAAGGATTCTATCCCATATAACAAAGAAGGGCTGGGAGAAATTGTATTTAGTTCCATAAAGTTGGTGATGAACATCATGATAAGCACTATTGTTCTTAAAGAAGAGATGGAAAACATTCCCAGGTAACATAAGACCGCAGTGATCGTCTACTGTCTTGATGGTGGCAAAGGAGAAGAAGAAAATGGAGAGACGGGGCGACATACCAGAAGCTAGGAATGATAGAGCACCCCCAATTGTATCAAGCAGTAGCCCTTCTATAGGGTGATTGTAAAGAGCCCCAAACGAATAAGGGACGATTAGGCGATGGTGTTGAGAGTGAATATGCTTGTACAAGAATTTGTTTTGGTGCATAAATCTATGCATGAAATATTGCCATGTATCTAAAACCATCATTGCTGTTATAAACTGTCTTGCAAGAGTTACATAGGAAAACTTATGTTCACCTTCCACCTCAGGATCATCACCTACCACCTGGAAGACAAAGAGTTTCAATTCATGATATGTTAAGGCAGGACAGACTAAGAAGAAGCAACATAATCAGCAAACTAGCTTTTTCCAATCCAGACTAAGAAGAACTTGCCCATATATCATTACTATTTTGCTATAATTTTGTACCTATCTATTCACAAACTTGCATACAGAAATTCAGACTTTACCAATTGTCATACAGAAATTCAGACTTCAGTTCATGTTGCATTAATGTCACATAGTGGAGCTCCATCTTTCTTTTGAACAGACAACTTGATCATCCATGATTCCAAACTTAAACAATCCTATATTATTCATTTAAATCAACACGAAATTAACTGATACAACTAGACAAGTATCAGAATATAGTGCCAGTTTGAAAAACTTAAAAAACCAACAAGTTTGTCAGGTGAAATCAATGGAAAAATACTGAAGATCAAATCAAACAGCAAGAATTGCTGCAACTTCCGTTATTGAACTCCACATAAAGTCATATAGCGAATCCAAGAGCATGGAAGCATAATCAAACAGACCTAAATTCAAGAAAAAGAAAGAAAGATGAATATCAAGACCAAACCATGAACAGAATCGTAGCGACAATAGCTTGAACAGTTTGCTGCAAAAGAACGCCCTTAATCACCGTCGGCCTGGAAACCAAATTCTTTTCATCTTCATCCTTTCGCGAATGTAATCGATAACAATCAAACGATCCCAACATAACATACAACCCAGAGTACAACCAATACACCAAAATCGGAACAAAAGTTCCTAGTAACTGATCCGAGACCTCCACCACCATAATTGACACTAATCAGACCCCTCAATTCGAATTTTTCTAAACCACCAAGAGAAGGAAATTTGGAATCTAACAGATACTTTGAAGAGTAGCTTTGTGATTTTGGATTCAATTGACCAAGATAAGGCGGTGATCGATCAGCGCAGGCTCTAACTATTCAAAGATTTGAATAGAGACGTTGATTTGTGAAGATTAATCAAAAGGATGAAAGCACCCGAAATTTGAATGAGTCGTGGAAAAGTCGAAGCCAGAGAAGAGGAAAGGAATTTGAAACTCTGATCGATCTGAATTTTGTTAGAGGCGTGTCAAAGTAATGCCTCGTGGGGTCCACTTTTTTTTTTTTTTTTTTTTTTTT
>BSUD01000002.1:159762809-159842198 GCA_033239045.1 Fagopyrum esculentum | reverse complement strand
TTTTTTGCATTTAGAAAAGAAAACGATTGTGCAGCAGAAATTTAATTAAGAAAGTTAAAATAAAACGTGATTTATTAAAAAAATGTTTAAAAGGATTGGAGTTAAGTGCAAGTCACAACCATCTATTTTAAAAATAATAAATATTATTTTAAATTAATTAAATATAGGTATTTTTATAAGTTGTTTATAATGAAATTAGATCATATATGAATATAATATTATTGGTAATCTATTAAGAAATGAGTTTACCTTGTTTTTTCAAGGTTGAATATCGTCACATCATTTTATTTATATGGTGACCGGTTAAAACTGAACGGGTGAACTTGCTCTAAGATGAGTAAAATATCGATAATATTTTTTAGAGGATTTTCATTGAATGTCGAAGTGAATTTTTTTCTAGAAAACATCGGTATGTACAGAACGAGTCAATGTTCAATCTCAATTCGTTTTGAAATAAGTCAAACCTACATTTTAAACGAGCTTTAAAATGTGTACATATTCGGCTTGTTTCAAAAGTGGACGAGCTCGAGTGACTCAACTAATACAACGCTTTTATATGTTTTATTTTTGAGGGAAACTGCAAGCTATGTATTAAACGAGATCAATTTCCACAAGATCAAGGATACCTTGCGGGAACTGATCCAACCAAACCGTGAAAACATCCGAAGATAAAAGTCTGGAGGCGAGGTGTGTCGTAAAGTTAGCAGAGCGGCGAACATGCCGAAAAGAAACGTGTGAAAGAGAAGCAAAATGCGAGATAATAAAAGAGCAAATAAACTTTATACAACTTAACATATATTTAATAATCGACTCGTTCAGTAGATGAACTAACTTGAACCGAACTTTTAAAAGCCAAACACAAGTCTTTTCGTCAACAATGAAGAAGGTCATGTTTCCATTTAACGGCCCTACTAATTTATTTTTTTTTAAAAAAACTATAATTCGATTTAGATAATCCGGTACTACTCTACCATTTTTAATGATTTCAAATTTGTTAAATTCAAATTGAAGTGTTTATTGTAAAACAAACTTCTTATAATTTTGTTTCACTATTTGTTGTTCCACAAAGTATTGTTCTTGCGGCATTTATCTTTGCTAAAATATAAATAAAGCAAATATTTTCTGATCATTTTTTACTTATAAAAACCCTGTTTCAAATAAAGGTTAAAAAAAATAAGAACATGTTTGATAACTTTGTGCTTATTTTTTCACTTCTGATTTTAATTTATAACAATTATTAAAAAATACTTTATATTTACAATAGTTATATAATCATTTTAAATGACAACTAAAAATAAGTAAAAAAAATTATTTCTTAGCTTTTTATTTTAATGAAAAAAATTAAGTTGAATTAAACAAGTCCGAGGCTATAAAATACCTTACATTTCTTTTTAATTATTTCATATACATAACTACATAAGTGATGACAAATGGGCTAGAATTGTACCAAACAAAAGGGCTACAATTATACATATGCATTATAATGGCCCATTAATCATGATCCACCGTTTCATAATGGCCCAAATAAAGCAAACAAATAGTTCGGTAAAAAGAACAAGAGCCAAGTATTGATTATAAATACGAAAAAACTAAATGCACGAGGTTTGTTTAGTAGTGTAAAAAACAAACGCATTCCGATGACGCTCAACAAGTTAAAAAAAACAAAGAATTTGAGCGCCGGCGCCTTCAGAAGGCGCTTAAATCTTTAATAAAAAAAAAAAGCAAAAGTAAGGAGGCGTTCAAATCGTTGATAAAAATAAGGGCAAAAATAAGAAAAAACTGGATTTTGGGTGCCAGCGCCATGCGTCGGCGCTCAAAATACTGTTTTTTCTTATTTTTGCCCTTTTTATTTATTTTAAAACTTGAGCGCCGTCGCAAAGCGCTCAAATCCACCGCAAAGCGTTCATATTCGGTACCAAGTAAATTTAAAATTGTGTATATAACACGCACCTTATAAATACTTTTAATAATAACAGATCACCAAATCAGAGTGGCGCAGCGGAAGCGTGGTGGGCCCATAACCCACAGGTCCCAGGATCAAAACCTGGCTCTGATAGTTTTTAGAGAAATGCTTCCACAACCCTTTTATTATTTTTCCAAATGATTTTATTTTGACTTCAAAAATTATAAATTTAATTTTATATCCAATAGTTATTCAATCAAATCGAGTTTAAATTCCATTTGGACATACTAATCTATTATTATATGTACAATAATAATTGGACTCGGTTCGAAAAAACATGGTTCGAGTTCATTCACCGCAAAAACAAGTAGAATATATGCATATATTTAAATTGTAGGAGTTTTTATTTTTAACAAATTTTTTACCCTAAAAACAAGTTTATATTTTAGTTTTTATCGAATTAATTCATTTATCAGTAGAAGACCCATTTTAAATATGTTTTTAGTCAAAATTGAAGCAACACCGGTTACAAATTAGATCAGTCTGGACAGTCTGTCGGTCACGGACCAAACTAATTATCAATATTGAGTTTGTCCGTTAACCGTGTTTTGTGGATCTGTTTTCAACTTATTGAGTTTTCAATTTTGAAAATTTATTTTTTTAAGTATCCGGGTGGGTATAAACTGAACGCTAAATCCAATAAAACTCGATTTTTTCTCCAATGAGTGATTGACAAACAAAGTGTTACTTTGAATCCAGATCTATCCAAATATCCGATTTTAACCTGAAAGTAGATATCCCACCAGGCCACCACCGTAGACATGGACATCATACTCGAGCTATTTATTTGATAATAACATTAATGATATATAGAAAAATTGTAAGTTATAAGATTTCTATGTCTTTTATATGTATTTAGAAGGAATTAAGGAAGGTGAAGCATCGTAATCAACATGAACATAACACGTGAGACACTACGTACAAGTTGAAGTTGTAAGCTTTGAGTTTTGGCCATACAAATTGAAATTTTAAATGAGCTAGCTTTGGCCTTTGAGTACATGTCTGTGGTTTCGCAACCAATCATAATGAACTCTTAGCTCACAACCACAACTCATCTCCAACTCATTACTCGTTTACTTTGATTTGATCATAGAAAAATCAATAGTCACCATAGAATATAATAGGTGGAATAAAGTCACACTTTTATCCATATATTGTAGTTGTACATGTGTAGGGATTTAGTGTTGATATATGAGACAAATTGTTCGGGTTCGGTTTGCGTTTGTCTCGTCAAAGTTTGGTTCGAAGTCGGATAGTTTATAAATAATTTGAACTTGATCATGTTAACGTTTGGCTGGTTCGGCTCCTATAACACCCCTATAGGGATTATACGAAAAGATCGAATAGAGTCTTTAAAATAAGATTAAATTTACATCGGTCTAAAATCTTTAAAAAGAAAACCTTAATATTAGTTAACCAAATGCATTTTCATTCCCACAATTGTAACGAGTAAGGAAAATATTTTCATCAACTATGAGAAAAATAAGATCAAGCAACACGACGATATATCGGTGATACCACTGTTATGTCAATAGAACAACTAATCGACCAATGGCAATATATATTAAATCGATAGGACCACTAGTATATATGTGATATGGTAGAGATTTAACCATCAGTAGGAGTTGTGAGATCCTACATCTATGGACTCCGTATCATAATAGATTATAGTGGGATAAAATCACCGTAAATTCATCGATCAAATAAATATAAGCATGACCGCCCAATTAATTTTTAAGATGGATCTTCAAATTAATATTAAAAGTTTTATGATAAAATAGTTTTTTTCAATGTTGTTTTGTCATATTTCTAATTAGTTAAAAAATATATTCATTTAGCAAGCTTATAGATTATATAATTACTTAGTAAAGTCATATTAGATTTATACTATAATAATAGTTGATTTACATGTTTAAATCATCCAAATAACAATAAAACGATAAAATTACATAAATAAAAATTTATTTAAATTGTTACAATCTATTTCTAGGGTAGTTTAGACACAATAGTTTTAAGCTATTATTGAAACCACATATAAATTGTATTCAAATATGTTGATACAATAAATCTTAATAAAATGTTATTTAATATAAAGTGTATATAATGATGTGATCAAGAAAAGCAAAGGTCCATAGCTTCATCAATTCTTAAGTAGTGTGAAAACCACGAATCAAAATTACTATTTATCTTGGAGACTATGATGTATAGTCACATATGTCGCTATATACATATCTAGACAAGGAATCAAATGATTGTAGGCTCATTATTTAATAACATTATCCCAACTTATGGTAGAAGCTAACTCTCATAGGAAATAACAAAATAAGTCATTTCACAATTTCAAATATATATATATATATATATATATATATATATATATATATATATATATATATATATATATATATATATATATATATATATATGCGGATGATAGATGTAGCGGCGAAAATCGCTATTAGTAACTTAAACTACGCACGCGAGACGCGTAATTTTGTTTTTCAACTCCGGAATTTAACTACGCTTGTGACGTGCGTAGTTGGAGCCGATGCGAAGCCGATGAACTACGCTTATGGTAAGCGTAGTTGAAGTTGAAATTTTTTTAAAAAACAAAATTCAACAACGCTATTGGCCAGCGTAGTTGGAGACTTGGAGTGAATTAAAAAAAAATTCAACTTTGGTTCCCATTACCGAAGTTAAAATTTTTTTTAAAAAAAACTCCAACTACGATATTGGCAAGCGTAGTTGGAGTTAAATTTTTTTTTTTTAAACTTCAACTTTGGTTCTCGTTACCTAAGTTGAATTAAAAAAACACTCCAACTACGCTTACCAATAGCGTAGTTGGAGTTAATTTTAAAATAATCTTCATCGGCTCCAACCGGCTTAGGACGGTTCTCCAACTGCGCTTGTCAAAAGCGTAGTTTGAACTCATATGAGAAAAGCGAAACTACGCACTTCGCGTGTGTAGTTGTGATTACAAATAACGTTTTTCGTCTGTACGTCTAATATATATATATATATATATATATATATATATATATATATATATATATATATATATATATAAATAAAGCAAAATCCATAGGAAATAACAAAATAAGTTATTTCACAATTTCAAAAGTTTATTTATATATATAGCCCACCTAACATGACTTACATTTATTAACACTTTTTTCTTATTTTGTTCTTTTCCCATGATCTATTTACATACAAGTATTGTATAGTATGTGTTTTAATTAGGAGACACTAGCATAACTTTTTAAGTTTAATTACTTATAAGATAAGTGGTTGTATATGCATTAAAAGTTCATACATTAAATTTATAAAGTTAAGTTATAATTAGATTATGGTCTTAATTAATTCAATGAAATATCATGAATAAGATGAAACAATGCATGTCATGTAGAGCAAAACTATTGATCAACATGTACTTATTTTAAATTTAGGATTTGTTTTGTTAACCAAATACCCTAAAAAAGACTGAATTTATATTCATACAAAAATCTTAGCATTTATATATGTAGTGGATAATATGTACAATAAGCTTATAAATAGAGTTTTAATAATATATTTCTATTATTTCTTATTTATTTGAATAATACATTATGACACGTCACCTTTTATCTTCGAACAATCAATTTCTAACATAAAGTCATGTGAAATATTTGACTTTTTTTGGTAAATTTGGGATCAAATCCTTAAAAAGTTAAAAATTCCAAATTGTTAGGATAGTCGGTGAAATTTGATTAGTTTAGGGTAAAATCCTTAACTATCTGAAAATTTGGGTTATTCAAAATTGGTAAATTATGTTGATAGATTATTCCTAGTTGCAATTAAGGTTAATCAAATTTCGTCTAGAATTCTGAACGAAAAACTCTTTTTAGATCGGAACTGAACTATGAATCGAATATTCTGTTCCGGTACAGACCGGTCAACCCATAAAGGGTCTAATTTGGTCCCTATTAAAACAACATGCTCCAATCGATATGAACTTGAATATTCGGTCCAAGTCCATCAGATAATTTCGAACATATCCGGTCTGATCATGGACCGTTGAACAACCTCCAATCGATATGACCGGAATCAAACTTAATGTTCATGTGTACATACGCAAACCTTGCATTATGGGTCCGTTTAACAAGCCGAAACTTTAGTTCACCGAAAAACGCGAATAAACCGTAAAAGTTTGAAAAGAGGGTGAGTGTAAGAAATGGGTAAAGAGATCCGGAATGGATGAGAGATTGAGGAGATAAATTATTAAGTTGTCAAAGTCAGCCAAAACCAATCCAGCAAATATGGAAAACAACTTGAAGCATCTGCTCTGAATGGGACCTATTCATCAACATGTACCTACATATCACGTGCACCATGCTTCATTTCTTTACCTTCTTTCTTTCCTTCTTTTTCTTTTCTAAAAAATAAAAGAAGATTTCTCTTTCAATTATTCTTTGTAGCCATTGATTCGTGTTTGAAACGATGTCGTTTCCATTACTGCGCGTCAAACGATACCAGTTAGGGTAATGATATGGTTGTTTAACATGTTAACCAGACGTGGCAGAAAAGTAAGAAGATCATATGTCAGGGTGGTGGCATAGCTACTGTAATGATAGATGTATCGGTTGAAATTAACTTGAGTAAAAACAATAGCTGAATGTAAGTTTTACATAGTATGATCAAACACCGAATTAGGTCATGTTTGATGTGTGAATTGACAAAGTACCTCTTTTTAGGTTGTGGAGCCTGAAGTACTATATATCGGACTGATGTTTTAGTCGATTCAACTCTGTATTGAACTTATCGTTAAAGTTTCTACCTTTTAGAGTTAAACCCACTTCGTCAATCGTGATAAAACCGAAAAAAAATCATAATTTACATCATATTTCTCTCTCGATTACATTTTATTCTTAGTTTCTCCGTCCCTACCCATTAACATTCGTTATTAAACACACCGAATTACCTTTTTCTTCTTTCAAGGAGATAATTGGTGTTCTTAAAGCTACAAACCAAAGAAGATATCCATAAATGAAAGAAGATAATGACATATTCTATTGCAAAACTTTAATACAAAAGTGGATATCTTTATATAATATATGTTGTAGGATCAATATACACACTCGTTAGTCGTTACTCGTTAGATATGGGATATGCAATTATGTAGATAAGCTAGCTGGGCTTGCACTAGATATTGGACCCACTCTTTTTAAATCATATCTTCTTCCTATTTTCTTCCAACTTTCAAATGTTACTTGCAAGTTGCAAGCCCACCGTCCAACTACCAAGATAATATGTACTACTATCTACCATTATTCAATTATACATATACTACTCACCTACACATAGTCAACATACTTTAGTAGTAGTCCTTTGTTGGTGGTTCCGTGCGTTTGTCGAGAAGGTGGCGTGGATTTGTGATCGACTCCTGACGGCTCTGTTGCAGTTCAAATCTAAGGTGTGCACAGTTGTTCCCCAGGCTTCCTCCCTGTGTACTTCCTTCGAAGATGAACGTTTATACTCGTTGCCTCCTGCTGGCTGTATCATCCTGCTTTCCCTTGAAGACTTTTTTGCTTTCGGTTTCATTTTGATTTATTTTTGTGTATTACTTTTCTCCTTTTTTATGGTCCTTTCATGACGGTTTGACCGTCTGCCGATTTTTTCGGCCTTTCGACCCATTAGACGGCGCGTCGTCTAATGGTTTCGAACCGCTTTCCTTTTTTTTTAAAAAAAAACCATACTTTAATCAATATGTATACATTTAGATTAGCTTAATCATAGTAATCTACTGCTAGGAATCCTTAAACTTATGTTCCTTCTAATATAACTAATCATGTTGTCTTTATATATGTTGTTTCATGCACGTACGTTCTCATCTTCATATGCAATACCTCAAATATATTTGCATTAGACCCTACTCGGCCTACTATATTTAATCATATTGTTTGTATATAATCTAAACTCTTTAATAAAGTCTTAATCTTTTAAGTGGATAGAGTAATATTATGTGAATCCCGTAAAAAAACCAAACAATATTTTAAGACCGACAAATCAAAAGGGTAACTTTGTGATACTATCTAAACCTAATATATAAATTTTAGAGAAAATTGACTGAATAACACTCCATCTTTTAGGCCGACTAAACTTTAGTACCCTGTCGTTTAAACTATGAGAACAATATCTCATCTATTGAGTCCGGCTAAAGATTAGGGCTTAGATTAGTGTTAACACGTTAAGTTTACAGCTCGGTGGCTACATGCCATACTAAGAGTTGCTAGTGATGAATATGTCACAATTCGCGAGACATAAGCGACATATGAGACTGTAAAACGACACATGCACTATAATTCTCACTCAATTGTATATGCACTGTACAAAGACCTCACCTCCTTTACCTTAAAGCTTCTTCATTCTCTCTTCCCATTTCATCATCATAATCATCATCATTTCTCTCCCAAAAGAAAACCCATCAAAATTCTAGGGTTACCGACGAAACCCACATTTCAATTTCATTTCTTGATCTTAAATTTTGAATCTTTTTGATAACCCTATAGTTGATGATTCCATGGCTGAAGAGCCCACTTTCTTGCACCTCCTCCACCACAAAGTCGTCGAAGACGACCAAATCAGAGTTCGACCAACTTCCTCATCCGTCTGGCCGATTCAAACGCAACAATCAGCGCCGCCAGCCGCTCTTCCGGCACCGGCGAAGAAACCCTCTCCGAAACGCGCCTCAACCAAAGACCGCCACACTAAAGTCGACGGCCGTGGGCGTCGCATCCGGATGCCGGCTCTCTGCGCCGCTAGGGTTTTCCAACTCACTAAAGAACTCGGCCACCGAACCGACGGAGAAACCATCGAGTGGCTCCTCCATCAAGCTGAGCCAGCTGTCATCGCCGCCACCGGCACCGGCACAATTCCAGCTAACTTCTCTACTCTTAACATCTCTCTTCGAAGCTCTCGCTCCTCCGCCACCATATCTGCCGGAATAGTACCTCCATCCTCCGCCGCCGGATACTTCACTGGTGGCCGGAGAAATCTTTTAACCGGGTCAACCGGGCTTGACAACAATACTCTCCAATTAGTCGCCGCCGCCTCTGACGGCCCCGGCCAAGGCCCGTCTACACTTCGTATGGTTCCCGGCGGCTTTGGCAATTTGATGGGCGACAATAATAATAACAACAACAATAATAATACAATGTGGGCTTTTCCTGCAACTGGAGGTGGATCCAATGGGTTACATTTCATGAACCTTGCAAGTGCTCCAATGGCGTTACTCTCCGGCCAACAACCAGGCTACGGTGGCGGAGGAGCGGAGGGGCAATTTGGGATGCTGATGTCATTAAATTCGTTTAGAAACTTTTCAGGCGGCAATAATCATCATCATCAAGGGAATGATCAATCAAGTGTGAGCCAAAGTAGGGCGAGTGATCACCACGATGTTTCATCATCATAACTAAATCTTAATTAATTTGTTTTTGTGTTTAGTGTGGATTTTTATGTGTCGGTGTGTGCATTTGAGATTTTTAATTAATCAATTGTTTATGACATGGTTTTTGTTTGAGTTTTTTTTTTACCACATGGAGTATTAGGGTTAATTATGTGATTTTTTATTGTTGGTGAGATATAACTTGATATTTTATGTGGTTTAAGGTTTAATGTACGTTACTTACTTGCTAGTATATATATAATTATATGATCTTAATATTGTGCATGCCATGGATTTGAAGATGAACTTTGTTGGTTTAACTATTTGATTGGTTTCTTTTATTTTACATAATATTTTTTTTGAAAGTAGGAGCCGGTTATGTCCGGTCTGGGTTTGAACTGAACTGGACCATCTTTAATCCATACGATATTTTGTCTAAGGAATTCAAATCGAGTCAATACGTTCCGATGGAACTCCGAAGTGTGGATCAAGAAGAGGTTCGGTACGTAATATTACGGTCTAAAGCAGACAGTTTCAAGAACCCTACTTTACATCCACCAAATATATTATAACAACATAACTTTCCATTTGTTACATTTTTTAATGGAGTTAGAGTTGTGCACACACGTCTTCAGAGAATCATAATACAGATTCACACAATATCGTATTGTTAACGTGGGACATTCACGAACTCAATCGAAACTAAATAGGTGTACTCCCTTAGGCAAGTCTTACCAAATGAATGATAAGTTATTAAGTTAGTACTAGGATTAGATAGTAGAAAGTGCAGTAGCATTGAATGATAGGTTAATGTAGAGGTAAAAAAAAGAGGGGTAACACACGGTGAGAAATATGAAGTGGGAAGACAAAAGAAGAGTTACTGTGTAAGGCAATAGTAGTATACGTGGGAGTGAGAAGGGCACACATGGTGAGAATCAGCCTTTCAGGTGGGTTTTCAGGTGCTCTGTTCCCCACTTATATCTCGATGTGTTGCGCTGTAACTTTCCCTTTTTAATATATTTTGGTACCATAATTAGTTTGTGACAAATCAGTACAATAGTAACAAGTTTCACGGAGTAGTATCATGGAGTTTGCAAGAATTTCCAATAGTGATTTGGCTTTTATAGGGTAATGTATATGTATATAATGGCTAATTTTGTGTAAGTAGGGTTGGTTTGTGCGATGTATCTAATTTGGTTGTCGAGTTGTGCGAGTTATGGTATGTCCGACCCGGGTCACTCACTTGTAGGACCGTTCATTTGCCTGGTTCGGTTTGGTTTTTGGATCGGATCGGACCAAAACCAACATGTCCGGTCTTCAGTCCAACCAATTCGGTCCGGACTTTTTTTTTAAAAAAAAAAACAAACTTAAAACGTATAGGTATTGTTCCGGTTCGATCCAGTCCAGGTCCGAAACTATGATTATGTAAATATCACAAGTTTTTCGGAGACCTGTACCGATTTTAGACCTGAACAAAACTGAATAATTCAGTCCATTTTCGATCTGCATTATTCCGGTCCGTTCCCGATCCGGACCTTTGAATAGTTCTACCCACTTGTCCCAAAGTATTGTTATGAATGTATGTCTTACTCCAATTTTAGCTGGGGTAAGCCCGACCTATAAAAACTAGAGAGGGTTAGGTGTGAGTTTTTGCATGTGAGTCGAAAGACATTGGGAGATCAATATGGCGTTGAATATCACATGTTTGGACACACATAAGTTTAACAAAGTTTCATTATAAAATTAATTGGTAATAAAAGGAGTATCTATGACTTTATATATATTAATTAGAATTTAATTTGTTCATATTACTTACTTGGGATAGATAGTTCCACCCCCTCTCAAATACAAATTTCTGGTTCGGATGACATTTAACGACATATCTTAAGACCGGTCAGTCAATTCGGACGAATAATCATAGTTCAGGTGCTATCAATGTCCTAAGAACGATAAGCATGTTAACTTAGGACCCAAGAATGAACCACTCGGAAACCATTTAAAATCTGGTGGTTATGTGTGCTTGTTATCTTAGTCCAACTATTCGTTTGACTCGGAAAACATTCTACTTGAACTCGTTATGTTTCTAAATGAGCCAAATATAAACACATTTTAAGCTCGGATAAAATTAGTTTCAGTTCGAACACGACTGATTTACAAACGAGGTTAACATGAGACTGTCAAAGCTCACATTGTTCGGCTAGAATAATAGGATTTGTCATGTTATAGATACTCTTACTAGATTATCTATAACATTTTTAGAAGTAGTCAATCGAACTTATATACGAAACCAGGTACGTGCTCGTTTCTCTCCAAGTAAATACCCACTAAAATCTCCATGAACAAATTTGTCATGTTCGATATCTTTCTTTTTGTCCTCCATGTAGAGTTGAGATTGGTTATTCTATAGGTCAACACTCTAGGATTCTTTGTAGGGTTTACGATGAACAAGTTCTTATATAAAAAATAAAACCATTTTCTTATTAGTTTTTAAAAAAAGTATTGGAAATATATCATCTGTGAATTTCTTGTCTTTTCAATGACACAATGTAGTGTAACTTTTTTTTGACTGCAGAAATCAGTGTAAGTTACTCCCATGCATTGATTTTTCAAGTTTTCAATTATTGTTATTGAGGAATCTTTTCACCCCATTGTAAAATGTCAAAGTATATTTCAGATTATACTCAATTTTACAATAAATGTCATTTTTTTACTTTTATTTTAAATTACTTATCCTATATGCCTAGCATATACATTTTTCATTCTCTCTCTAGTCATTGTGGGATTGTTAAGTAGTAGTTTTTAAATATTAAAGTAATGATTATCCGTCTCACATAATATAAAGAATGATATATATGAAAATAGAAAATATTAAAATAAATATTTGGTTATAATAGAATCAATAAGTATTAGTATCAATTTTCAATTGTAACATGTTAAAATTATGGTTTTCTTACTCTAAATATTTAGATATATCAATGTAATTCTATCGTATAGCATGTTCATATTATTTTGTTGCAACATTTTTTCGATAGATAATTGGGGAATAGTTTGGAGATAATAAGATCCCAAATCGAAAGATGGAGACACTCCGAGCCTAACATATAAAGTCGGTGGACTACTTCTCCTATTGTCAATTGGTTTTAGGATGGTACCTCGCCGGGGTTATTTGCTGGGCCTAATGAGCATGTGCGATCGTATGCACACGACTCCCATCAACCAGTCCGTTTGTATCGGACTTTGACATGTGATCAGAGCGGTTAACCTCAATTCGGTTCGCGATCCTAAATAAATATAAACAAAAAGAAATATAAACAAAAGTCTTTGGTCCTCGAATTCCAATGCAATTTCATACATTCCAACCCCCAAATTCCGGCAATTCATCTTCACAACAAGAGAATCCAAGGAATTTTTTCTACCAATCACTAACCTTTTTCCCACTCAAATTTCTACTAAAACGCGTTTCTTTTTTTCATTTCCATAATTTGCCCTCCTTTATACACAACTTTACCCTTTTAGACAAAGCAAGAGGGTAAACTAAGCTAGCTACCCAGAAACTCCTCTCAGAAACCCTAATTCACTCAAACAAGAAAGAAGAAGAAGGAGAAGAAGAAGAAGACATAATGGGCTCTAGTAACTTTTTTACTGTAGTAGCAAACAACTTTGATGTTCTTGCTGGGTATTTCCTGCAAATCTTCTCTCTCAATTACTAAAGAAACAATCTTTATTAAAAATATTGTAATTAACATATATATCTTCTTGTTTGCAGGCCCCTTGTTGCTCTTGCTTATCCACTGTAACTCACCATTTACCTTTGTTCTTTCCACTTTGTACAGCAAAGGTAATGCAATGTATTTTCTGTGTTTTTGTACAGACATGCTTCAATCAAAGCAATAGAGAATGGATCACGAGCTGATGATCAACAATGGCTTACATACTGGGTTTTGTACTCACTAATCACACTCTTCGAACTCACTTGTGCCAAGATCCTCGAATCGTAAAACCCTAAAAACTTGCTTTTTATATACTTTTAGAAAGTTCAGAAGTGATTAATTGTCTTGATTTGAAAATATTTGCAGGTTTCCGATTTGGGGATATGCAAAGTTGTGTTTGACATGTTGGTTAGTGTTGCCGCAGTTCAATGGTGCTTCTTATCTGTATAAGAACTTCATTAGACCTTTCTACTTTAACCCTTATCAGACTACCACTATCTGGTACTTACCCAAGAAGAAAAATGGTTTCCGGCAACAAGATGATATTTTAACGGCGGCTGAACGGTGTAAGAAGAAAGATGCTTTCCGGCAACAAGAGGATATTTTAACGGCGGCTGAACGGTGTAAAAAGAAAGATGTTTTCCGGCAACCAGATGATATTTTAACGGCGGCTGAACGGTATATGGAGGAGAATGGTACTGAAGCTTTTCAGAGAATTATTAGTAAGGTAATTACTTTTTACTTAAAATTAATTTGAAATTAACATTATGCTTAAACACATTGTTGAAATTGGTGAAATTTGTGCAGACTGATAGAGGAGCGAAATCGAAGAGGAACCATTACATGGGTAATTTTGATGAGTATGATAGATACTCATACTATTGATCGATGATGTTAAACGTCTTCTCCTTCAAATTGTTCTTCCAATTTTGAAGATTAACTGCTGATTAACTGTTGAGATGAATGTGAATGCTTATTTAATTTAATTGCTCATTTGGGTTAAACACGAGTGCTTAATTCTAACCTATATTTTTAATTACTTTTAGATTTATTTATATTTGCTAAAATTTACATGTCGATTTAAGAAATGCAAATTACAGAAAATTACCCTCAAAATGATAATTATTTATAAAATCAATTGTATATAGTTACAAACTACATAAAAAAAATTTTATAATCACCAAAATATCTTTGTATGATTAGTATATGTTTTATATTATCATTTCAGAAATATATATTTTTGGTCAATTTAAATTCATATTTTTAATTAATAAGGAATGATGATTGCGATTGTGGGGCTCTAGAGATATGTATACTTTTTTTTCTTAATGCATTTCTCTTCTTGTGTTCTTCAAAAGAGCTAATCCTTTTTTTTTTAATGGAATGCCGATTAATTAATGCTTAAATTATTTATTATTTATAATTATTTATTTATCACAAAAGTGTGTGTGTGATATTACTTCTTTTTTTTATCATAAATATAATTTTGTTAATATAGGCTTAAATAAAAAGATTAGAGGAGATCGATTTAGACCGATTTCTTAGTGTTTACGATTACAAACACAAACTTGTAATAGAAAGAATGTAAATTACATAGTCGATTGATCAAAACAATCTACAATGTAATACAAAAGAAATACATAACAAGCTGTACAAAAGAAACAAAGTAGAACGTACATTTCATAGGAAAATGATCAATTTCTAGTGAGAACCCCAGCATGAGTGAGAAGAGCCCAAAGGTGTGTAATGAACTCGCCACCACTAGCCAAGTACTCTCCATGCACACCCACATTATCCGACGGTGCCAAATACAAGACTAACTCCGACCAAAACTCCGCTAGAACTCGCCAACCATTGTTTGGAGTGTTCAACACTTGACCGATCAATGTACTAGCCAACATAGCACCCTTAACAATAACTTTATCGTCGTTCGGATCCCGTCGATTCAATTCGAGCAAGAAGTTGTATCGAGATCTCATATCCATACCTTTCATGTCGAGTTCATTTGCGTGTTTTACCGCTTGTTCAAAGAGACGTTCGGTGGTGTAAGGATGATCGGGAAGGAGCCCCGGAGAAAACGTTAGCAAGTAGGCGCAGTATTTAGACAATTGTGTTGCAACAAGGAACTTGACGTCGTCTTGATCATTGGATTCTTCGGTTTTTGGAGGATGAAGAAACTCGCAAAAACTTGTGGCTATATGCCATACTAAGATGACACGAGAAACGTCATCATGTGTCTCGAGGTGGCATGCATTCAACAACGTTGTTGTATACTCTTCATCCACGAAATGCAATCGTGTTATTGTTGACTTCCCTGGAGATATGTTTAGTTCATTTTGAAGGAGAGATGAGATAATCGCTTGCTTTAGTTCTATAGAGAGTTGCACGTTGAAGTTTCCATCTTGTCCGACTCTCGGAAGCTTAACAAGTTTAGCTAATGGAGAAAAGATCTTACGTGCAAGTATTGGAACTCGATGATAACTCTCGAGGAACGAGTATTGCCCGAGTTTCCGTTGCCAGGGTTTCGTAAGCGAGCTTAGAAGACGCGAAGTTGATATGTAATGTTTGATGGTCCAAACCCATATGATCCTCTTTTCCATAATCCATGCCCATAACTTGTTGTCGCTAATTGCCTTGTTACGACCGGTGCAAAGAAGCCAAACCATCTTTCGGTTCGAGTAGTAAACCATAACGTATTTGGAACATTCTAGTAAGATAAACACTACGAGGATCACTCCTGTGAAATCAACTGCTCTTGTGTATTGAACCTTACGTTTCCTATACTCCATGATGAGAGTATTGCATTGAGCAATTTCACGTGTTAAGAATCGAATTGAAAAAGCAACAAAAGACACAAGCAAAACAATATGCCCTAAGCTTTGCAACATATCGCGAAATCTGTAAGAGCCGCAGACGTGGGACTTGGTGTAGAAGAAATCAAAGAGAAAGCCGAGCTCTACCTCAATCACACGGAAAACTCTTTCGGAGTCACTTTCATGAAGTAGCCCTTCGAGAACAAACCGTCTTGTATGCGGCTTACAACTCTCATGAAGGGGAAAACCCGCGAATCTTCTAAGAATGAGCCTAAAGAAGGCATACGAAAGACACAAGTCCTTCAAACGCTCCCTACCCGGGCAATAAGCAAGAGTTAACGACTCTCGATTTTGTTGTTCTTCTTCATCACCAATCGCGGGAGTGTCAATCCACTCCCATATGTCTTCGGTGGTGGTGATCCTAGTAGTGTCGGAGGGATTCCCCCAAATTACGTACTTGTATCCTCGCATTGTCAAAGGATCGTTAGCCATGTCGACTATATCCCTCCCTTGGCGCATGTAGAGCATGGTGGGCTCAACCAACTCCGGCAAACCCTTAGACTTGCTTGCTTTGTAGAAAGCCTCTAAAGTTTGCTTGGTGTTGATGAATGCCAAGACTAAGAACCAAAGGATTGCACATATCCACAAAAACAAAGGCACCGTCGGCTCAAACAACTCTAACAAACTCATTGACTTGCTTCCTGGATGTAACTTTTTGCTAGGGTAAACAAGAACTCCCAACCAAAGAGTCCAAAAGAACAAAGGAAGAGTACCACAAACGTACCGTACTGTATCCTCATTGTCGCTAAGATCACACGCAGTCACGGTCACAACTCCTCCATATGCGTATATGAGCGCGCCTGACCATACCGGGTACAAAACATTGGGCTCCTCCGTACTATGCATAAGTCCTATGATGTAGGTTATAGAGACGGGGATCAACAAGTAACTCATTTTAGTTGCATACTTGACAAAGCTTCCGCCACGCACACTTCGTCTTAGCCATCCAAGGAAACAAAGCAACACCAACAAGAGAATGGTTACAGAGAAAACCAACAAAATAGTCACGAACAAGGGTGAGTCAATGGAGTCGTCCAATAAAGGAGCGCCTGGCGCAGCTGCTGCGTCACAAAGTAACGAGATTGAGGCTATTGACGAGAATCTTGCCATTACACACAAAGTGTCTCGCGCCTAGTACCTACGCACAACATGCATGAATTACCACTTCTTACGTTATGGAATATGAAGAAATAAGATAGAAGGGTTGAAGAAAATCCTCTAATGGCATCCTCTTTGATCCTTTGTTCCTATACGTACCAAACCGAGCGGTCCCGAAATTAAGTGAACGAAGTGCAACTGTGCAAACCTTATCAGAACCACGTTTCTTTGGAGCAACATAGCCACATAAATTGATAAAATAGAAAAGAGTGCATTAATTGTCTTCTTGACACGTATTTGTAAGTCTTTTGGGGTTTTATCTTAGATTTACGTATTATCATATTGTCGAGGTAGAACATTTCCACACTCAAAACTCCCCCTTGAGGGCAACTATTCTAAGCTAGTTGACACTCTGATAACCTCCATAATATTTACCTAGTATCATATAGTTAAAGTGAACCTATACACAATACTTTCGTGAATTAGGTTTAAGTAGTCTCATATATATACTTTTTAACTGCAATAAAATGGGGTAAAGTAAGTAAAAAAATAATGACATTCATGTCATTCCGTTTTTGGAGTTGAAATCGAACGGACACTAAATGAAAATAGGGTTTAATAGGAAATACAACAAAACTGTCAGAAGCGGAGGAGAAATGTTCGAAGTAGAACTCAAGAATCCATTAATGGATCGATATTCATACAGGAAGGGGGATTAAAAAACAAACAGAGACTAAACCAGTTGATATTAACAAGAAATTAGCAGATCGATTTCCAACAAGAATACAACAATTAGTCAGTTGATAAGCATGCAAATGAAAGCTAATAAATGAAAAGACAGATTCATCTTACTGTAATGTGGGGAGGTGCAGTCAAATCTTCATGTGAGTGAGCTGAAGTGAAGTTAAGCAGAAATTGCTCTTCGATCTCACTTATGGTTTGGAGCTTGCTTGGTATCGAGTTTATGGTCTTCTTCATATAGAGATGGACATGTCACTGTTAAAAAGGCCACTTGTTCATCCATTATTGTTAAGATTTGAATGTAATTAAGAGGTGGGTTTCTTGATCTTCTGTTTATCATTTGATCAGTGATCAATGCTGCAGAAGATCAGCAAAATCCACGAAACATCTCGCTTAGCTTTCGGTATCAGCTGGATCTATCATAGTTAATTAAGAAGGCCCAGATTTGAATGCCATCCCTACGTATCGACGTATTAGGTGATATGTCATAGTTAAGATGACCCAGATTGTCTGCCATCATCTTTGACCAATAGTATATCGGACTTCATAACCCTAGGACATTTCACTATTAACAATCATAATTTTATATTTGTGTTTTTATATCTATTTATGACATCATACAACTAAAGATCACCCTTTGGTAAAAAAGTAAAGTTTAAGACGGAAATGACTAAAGTCCCGGAGTGAAGTGAAGAGCATCGGGGAAAGTGCAGAAATGCTTGAGCTGTGTGTAGTTCGCTCGACCTCTCCTCGCCTTTTCCGCACGTGACCTTGAAATGATCAGCCGATGATACAAGGAATGTCCTGAAACAATTTCATACCAGACCCGTAATTTTTGCTCAGGAGGTCGCTCGACTGGCCTGCTCGATGTTCTTGTTTCAACGTTTTTTTGCTTTCCCTTTTCTCTTTTAGTTTGTGTTGGTCTTTTGGCTTGTCCCGTCGGACATTTTGCCTTTTATTTTTCCATCTCATCCTATTTGAAGATATGATCGAGTAGAACTAGGGTTTCATCTAACCCTATAAATACAAAATCTCCACTATCAGTCTAAAATCAACCTTAACAATAAATAAAAATAAACTTTACATATTGGGTTTTGTACTCAAATCTCACTCTTTAAACTCACTTATGCAAAGTTCTTAAATTGTAGAACACCTCTAAAGCAAACACTTTTGTCTCATACATTTTCACCTATTTATAGTACTTATCCCATAATGATATAATATACTTTTTTGGTTGAAAAAAGTATATATTACAAGAGTATTTATCCCATAATTATGTTAAATAAAAACTATTTAGAGAAGAATTTAGGTAATTACCATACCATCATTACAAGAAGTTGGCACCTTTGAAAGGCCCACCAGACAGGCCCATTGAAGGCCCATTAATAATTTTGGGCCTGCATTTTTCCAATGATGACAAAAAGATCATTGCTGACTGTCCAGGTGTGGGCCCACCCACAACTCCCAGATTCTGCAGTTGATTGGGGGAGCCACAGAGTTGCCTACGTGGCACCAAAAGCAACGAAAATGAAAAAAGTTAATTACACAAATCGACCCATATAAAATGTGAGTTTATTTTGTAAATAAAAATTACACAAACTCATCCATAAATTTTATATTATTTAAAACTCACTTATCATTCTTTTTTATGCTTTTAGATACGTTCTCTTGCTCATGTTTATGTAAGTTTCAGTTTTATAGATGGTTGTGTGAAAATTCACCAATTATAAAGGTGAATTAGTGTAATTTACAGAATAAAAAATGTTATTGCAGGAAGTCAAGAACAATTTCATTACACATGAGAGAAATAGGAGATACCAAAGCCAGCCGAACAGGGTTGCACGTTTCCACCTTCACCCAAAATCAAAAGAGTTTTTCCCCCAAATTTCATCGAATCCAATCACGATTTCGTTAAGCTTGAGCAAAATCCGCTATTCAACCTAAATCTAAGCGCTCTTCTGTTGCATTCTTCGAGCACATTGAATCGAAGCTTAAAGATCCTTGTCGAAGTTGTTTAGGAATTATCGATTTGGTTCTCGTAATTCCTTCATCTGGTCAATGCAGGTATATCGTTCGTCGATCGCCGTTTGTTGTAATAGTTTTTTCTTTTAAGCGATTTCGAGGAAACAACAGTGTTGTTCGGAAATTGTTAATTTGTTCGGATACGGATTTTGGAGAGGTGGTATTGGTGGACCAAGATACTGCGTTAGGGTAGGGTTCGGTGATTTCTTGAGTTGATAGAGCAAAGGTTTAGATAATGCAGAGGTGAACAGCTTCCATTGAGAGTTGTGTGATAGAATAATGGTGATTGGTATTGGTTGATTATGGTAGTAGGAGGAATTTCTGCTCTATATATCAGAGCGGAGTTCGTGTAGATTATACTGTAATGGAGCTGAGTTTAAGGGTTGGATATCTTTGGGGCTATGCTAATGGATATTTCTTCAAGAATTGTGCATCACCGGTTTCTGCAACTTAAATGGGTGATTCAGTTAGAGGTAGTCCTGCTGAGAGGGATATTGAGCAGGTACTGGTCCTTTCAACTTACTTCATCGTTATTTATCCCATGATTGTTCTGGTAATCTGGTTGTGGTAACTCATTTCTTGTTAACGTTTGTTATACAAAATGGTCTGTTTAGTAGTAAGTATTGTAGTTGGAACATGGAATACAAACACAGTTTTGAGTTGTACCACAAACTTGGCTAGAGGTGGGCGTGTGTAGTATTTACAAATGCTCTTTCTTTCATCAAACTTGTAACAACTTTTGGGGGAAATATTTCTAGTCCATGCAAAGATTTATAGCTGGACTATGGGAAATGTTTTTGGAGCCGAAATGTTGATTGATATGCTGCTAAATAAATGTATCGGTGATCATACAGTCGTTTTTTTCATTTTTAGTCATCTCTAGCCTGTACAAATGAGTTGTTGAGTTACTCCTTGGGGAGGCACTTAGACCTATTATCTTGGTTATCATTATCTGTAGGCTATTACTGCATTGAAGAAAGGGGCCACATTGCTCAAGTATGGAAGGAGGGGAAGGCCTAAATTTTCTCCATTTCGATTATCAAATGTAAGTCATTGATATTCACCAGTATATATGAATGCTTGACAGATTCTCCTTCATGCCACTAACATAAATGGAAAAAGAAGTGTTTTGAAGATTATGTCTATTTTTGGTTTGAAAAGACCAAATATAAGGCAATTAATAATTGTTCTATTTATATTTCCCTATAGCGCATGCGCAAAAGGGTCCTGTTTATTGCTGATTTGTATCTATTATGCCCCCAAATTCATTTTTTTGTTTATATTTCGTTTGTTTAGGATGAATCTTCACTGATATGGTATTCAGGAAAAGAGGAGAGGCAGATTAGACTTAATCAAGTACTAAGGATTATTCCTGGACAACGGACGGTAAGTCTAGTTTTACCACTTTCTTCTATCTTTTCTGCTATTAAGATGGTTGCTTTAGTAGAATTTTTCAGCTGACGTTTTGCAATTCCACATTGCTGATAATACTATGTCAAGATTCAAGAACTAGGTTTTTTGTATCTAATAATTATATTTTATTTTTCTTCTCTGTAGTAAATTCTAGGTTCATTCTTAGCAGCTTTCTCATCATCTAAAGAGAAGGTGGTAAACTATTAAGAAGATATGCAGTCTGAGCAGAGGTTTCACAGTTGATAATCAAATAAATAAAACAGTAGAAAGTTTGGTTAATTACCGTGTCCCTCCAAATTATGTCACTACTTTGTTCAGTTTCCATCTTCCTTATTTTTCTTGTGATCATTTTTGTTGATTGTCCTTGATGAATAGTATGTTTTTCATGTCTCTCAGGCTACTTTTCAACGATATCCACGCCCAGAAAAGGAATATCAGTCATTTTCATTGATATGCAATGATAGATCTTTAGATTTGGTAAGCTTAACAGCTCCTCGATATCGGTCATAATGTCAAATTGAGGTTAACTATTTTGATCACAGGATATCATTTTGCTTGTGAGAAGATTTCCGTATTAGGGTGCTTATTGTTTATCATGCATCTTTATTTGGTGGATTAAACAAATTTTGAATAAAGTTGATGAACTTTTTCCAAACAATTAAATTTCTCATTATCTTTATATGAACGCGACAGATTTGCAAGGACAAGGAGGAAGCCGAAGTTTGGTTTGTTGGTCTCAAGGCACTGATTTCAAATGTTGGGTGGCGCAGATTGAGATCAGAGTTCAAGGATAGCAGTCCAGCATCCGAGACTCCTCCAAATGGAAGGAAATTTTTCCAGTCATTTGCTTCATCTGTTAGTAGCTTATTCTGAAACCTTGATGAAATGTTCATTAGTTCAGCATTTTCAGCTACAGGGTACCTCCTCTAATCCAATATAGATTAACTTAGAATATTTGTTATCATTTATGATGGCAATCAGGATCCAGGGGAAATGCAGCAGAGCCTTCGTGCTTCTTCTGAACCTCAAACCCAATCTGGACTTGGAAAGGCATTTTCTGACTTGATTTTGTATACTGGAACATCAAGGAACCAAAGCCTTGCTGAATCCAGTGGAAGTTCTCTCACTTTGCCATCTGCTAGTACAGATAATAGTAATAACCGAAGCTCTGCATCTGATGTTCGGGTTAGCCTATCAAGTGTTGTTAGTTCATCTAGCCAGGGTTCCTTTACTGATGATTTTGATTCCTTGGGAGACGTCTTTCTCTGGGGAGAAGGCCTCGGTGAAGGAATCTTGGGTGGTGGCACTCAAAGAGTTGGTAGTTCAGGTAGCAAGATTGATGCTCTTCTCCCCAAGGGACTTGAATCAACCGTGGTACTCGATGTTCAATACGTTGCTTGTGGTGGCCGACATGCTGCATTGGTGACTAAACAAGGAGAGATCTTCAGTTGGGGGGAAGAGTCGGGTGGCAGACTTGGACATGGTGTAGAAGTTGATGTTCCACTTCCAAAGCTCATCAATAGTCTGACTGGCATGAATGTTGAGCTTGTCACATGCGGAGAGTATCATACTTGTGCTGTTACTGTCACAGGGGACCTTTTCACATGGGGTGATGGTACTCGAAACTCTGGTCTTCTTGGCCATGGAAGTGAGGCCAGTCATTGGGTTCCCAAAAAGGTAGGTGGGTTAATGGAAGCTCTGCATGTAACCTACGTCTCCTGTGGGCCATGGCATACCGCTGTTTTGACTTCCTCTGGTCAATTGTTTACGTTTGGTGATGGGACTTTTGGCGCCCTAGGCCATGGAGATCGTACCAGCATTAGAAAGCCAAAACAAGTGGAAGCTTTATTAGGGCAACGAACAGTGTGGGTGGCTTGTGGTGGTTGGCATACAGCTGCTATTGTCGAAATGGTAACTGAAGATATTAGTACTGTTGATTCCTTTGACAGACCTTCATTAGGTAAGCTGTTCACCTGGGGGGATGGCGATAATGGTCAACTTGGACATGGTGATAAAGAAACCAGATTCACTCCAGTATGTGTAGCATCATTAGAAGATTTAAGCTTTAGTAGAGTAGCATGTGGACGTGATTTTACAGTAGGCCTAACCATTTCTGGACAAGTATATACAATGGGTAGCGCCAAGTATGGACAGCTGGGTAGTCCGGAAGCTGGTGAAGTGATTCCTTTTCATGTTGAAGGTAAAATTGCAAATAGCTTGATTGAAGAGGTTGCTTGTGGTTCACATCATGTTGCAGTTTTGACATCAAAAGCAGAAATTTATACATGGGGAAAGGGTACAAATGGACAACTGGGACATGGAGATACAGATCACAGAAAGGAACCTACTTTTGTCGATTTTTTTAAGGATAAACAAGTGAAGAGTGTAGCATGTGGAACAAATTTCACTGCAGTTATTTGCCTTCATAAATGGATGACAAGTGTTGACCATTCGGCTTGTACTTCTTGCCGTAATCCATTTAACTTTAGAAGAAAACGCCACAACTGCTATAACTGTGGGCTTGTTTTCTGCAAATCATGCAGCAGCCGCAAATCTCTGAAAGCTTCTCTAGCTCCAAACATGACCAAGCCTTATCGGGTCTGTGATGATTGTTTTGCCAAATTGAAAAAGACTGTGGAGTCTGGACAGCCTTTAAAAATCCCGAGACCTGGTAGTAAAAATAATATGCAGAAGTCCTGTGAATCATTGGATAAAGAGACATCGACTTCTAAATTAGCCGGGCACCTCTCGAGACTTTCATTTGTTGAGACTCTGAGGAAAAGTGATAGTGGATCTTCAAAGTCTAGTGGTAAACTGGAAAAAAGTGACAGTGGTAGTTTTCCGATTGTCATTGAAAATGCTTGGCCAGGATTTACACCGAGTGCTTCACCGCCTCAGTTTGGAGCTTCAAATACACGTGTCTCGGCCTCTGCTCCTGGTTCCAGGATAGTCTCCAGATCATCATCCCCCGTTTCATTGAAGCCAAAAGCAGTTGCTGTCGTATCCATACCGTATCTCAGTCTCTCTGCATCACCTGATGTTACTAGAGATAATTCACTGCATGTAAATGAGAGTTCAAACCAAGAAGTTATTGACCTAAGATCACAGGTAATGTAGTTAGTATGCCAGAACCATTTACTGGCTTCAGTAGCTTAAGTAGCTAGTATTTCATGTGGATTACTGATTTAACAGCAAATAGATTTTATAAGGAGTTTAATCTTGAGAACCATTTACTGGCTTCAGTAGCTTAAGTAGCTAGTATTTCATGTTATATAGTAAATGCAGCATGTGATTATTCTCAATGAAGTAGGTATTATATCTGTTTTCACTGATCAATATTTGTTTGTTCTAGCTTACGTCTTGAATTCTGATGTTTAGTAACTTCTGTGAAATTGCACAGGTGGAAAGACTGACCCGCAAAATCCAGACTTTGGAGTCTGAACTTGAGAAATCATCAAGGCAACTTAAGCAGGCAATGAAAGTTGCAGCTGATGAAGCTGCAAACTCAAAAGCTGCAAAAGAAATCATTCGGTCTTTGACTGCACAGGTCAGTCCTCATATGTCGTACAAAATCAACGTTTATGATCTATGTTGTTTCGAAAGTATTTTTATTTCATTTGATACTCTCAGGCCCGTTTGGTTTTAACTCCGGAAACAAAAACAGAATGGAAACAAATGTAGTCCATAAGTATACAAATTTTTTGGAATCATTCCTTAAGGTTTGAAGTAAATAGAATAGAGTTTTATCAGCTTTGATACCCTATAGGGAAAAAAAATTGGGAAAACAATTGCATTTTGCATGAAACCACAAGGAATTATTCTAAAAAAAATTATGAACAAAGATACACATATGGACTAGATTCATTTCCATTCCGTTTTCAGAGTTACAACCAAACGGGGCTCAATGTTTATACCAGCAAACTAGGGTGAAATTTTCATCTATAGATACTTGTATAGTGTATTGCATTGTTAAAACAAAGCATCTAAACTCCTGACAGTTAAAGGATATGAGTGAAAGGGTTCAAAAAGGAAACAGCGGAAGCAGCAAATTCGAATTTCCAAATGTGTCAAATGATGCAAATCATGTCTCTGATAACATTTCCCTGACAACAACTATGTCGATGCCTCCAAGAAGCGAAACCACAATAACTAACGGAACAAAAGCACAATCTGAGAAATCAGAATGCGTTGTACAGGACGAGCCAGGAGTGTATATAACTCTTAGCTCCTTGCCAGGTGGTGGAACTGAACTAAAGCGTGTCCGATTCAGGTAACTCCACAACATTATCAACAACTGAAACCCGGATCAGTTTAACTGAAAAATGTGTGTTATTTCCTTGCAGCCGAAAACGCTTCAGCGAGGAACAAGCAGAGAAATGGTGGACTGAACACAGCAACAGTGTATGCGAACGCTACAATATACAGAAGCAGTAAAGCTTACATACTAAACTCAGTTAAACCTTTCAAGTAGCTGGAAGAGATGAGGCATGTTTGAGGCTCTTTTTGTCGAGTTTACGTTCGAAAGTTCAGCCGAAATCGAAGGAGTAACCCTACTAGAATGGCTGTTAAAACTCGTGTAAAATTGAAATTGTATCCCTGCAGTCATATTAGAGTTCAAATTTTAACCCCTTTGTAGTCAGTACACAATTACACATCCATGTGCAGGGGATTGTATAGTTTAGAAGATTTGATCTGATTGTACTCAAACACAATCATGAAACTTTTGTAGTTTTTTTGTAACCTAGAATGAAAGCCGATTACTTTTTTAGTTTCAAACTAACAATCTTTCTCATTGTTGAGAAACATACAGGCGCTTGTATGTTTAATGATTGTGTTTCAAATAGAGTCCTAATACGAACCGAACGAGTGATCATTGACACGCTCGGCTCGAATCCTTATTGTAAACTTGCTTTAAAAAGTGCTCGTAGTTGGCCTGTTCATAAAGTGAACGAGCTCAAGCCAAGTTTTTTTCGAGCCGAGTAGCTCGGATAATATAACGCTTTTTCTGGGTTGTTTTAGTCAAACAATTTAGTTCGGCTCGTTTATTAACTAGTTGAACCCGAACAAAGCCTAAATTTTATAGAAGTTTTAAATGGGTACAACCATTGACATTTTTCGACTGGCAAATAGGTACATACAAGCCCTTATAGCTCAGTGGTAGAGCGTCAGTCTTGTAAACTGAAGGTCCGTAGTTCGATCCTGCGTGAGGGCAATTTTTTTATTCCATTTTCTTACAATTTAGACCCACAATTTGTGTATTTGCAAAAGATACTCTACCCGATATAAGAATTTATTCTTTTTGCTTCAAAAACTAGTTGAACACATATCATTCATATTTTGTGCATAAAAGAGTTTTCATATTAACATTTAATGTAGAATTGTACAGCCGGTCCAGGACGGATGTTAATAGTCCGATTGATACCGAAATTTCGAAAATATAGACCTGGAATCGGATTTCGGTCTAAGCTTTATTCTCTTAGAGTTGTTTTTTATTCATTTCCGATCCGGGTCACCAGTTTTTTTTCCAGTCTTAAACCATTAAAACCTTGCAGTTTGATATTAAATTATAGACTTAAATGTAAGGTGGTCACGGAGTTAGATAGTAAAGATCAAACCTTTTGTGTCAATAAGCTAAAAGCTCTCATAAATAAGACGATAAAAACTATAAAATAAAGAAGCAATAGAAATAATAGAGGACCACCCAAATCCATATTTAAAAATTAATGGGGTCTCTAAAATGGGTAACGACCAAACAAAAAAATAAATGTTACATAAGTACACGTACCTGAAATTGAGGCGTACAGAAAATGAGATATTAATAGACACATCAACATCAATTGGGCATCGCCAGCGGTCCCAAAGTGGGCAATTTAAGTCTCTGCTTTGTCATTTTCTTTGGTTTGGTATTATAGCTACTGCAACCTAATCTTGTTATATGGCCCTACAAATTTCTCATCACTTTCATTATATGGGCATCCGGGTAATTTCCGGTTGGTCCGTCCGATCAACCGGATAAACGGGTCGGTATGGATATCTATGGCGCTCGAGTTTGATATGAGTCGGGTGTAATAAGGGGATGAGGTTCGATCGCACCCTTGTTTTGGATAATAAAAATTGTGGCCCTTATTTATATGGAATAATTAAAATGATATATTTAGACAAGTTATTTAATATTACCACTATTTTTCTTTTTTATCTATTTGTGATGAGTTCTCGGTAAAAAAAAAATTTTTTTTTGGTGAAATGGAGTAGGGACTCCAAACAATAGATAAGAACGTGCAAAAGTGATTATAAGAATACCGAACAGGAAATAAATACCCTCAAGTCATCTAAAAGTACCCCGATTAAAGTTGGACGATTCACAAAAAATGTATAAACCTAAATCTAGGAAGAAAGTGTGATTAGTTACCGAGTATGTGACGTGATTAGCTTCTATGAAAATATGGATGAATCTCACGATCCAGTCTCGTGTAAGTAAACCTTGACACCGAAGTATCAGGCTAAAAACAGGGTGCTTAGCTTTCACCCCCTCTCGATGACAATCTTTCAGTCCCCCAACTGAAGTCATACCCGGATTACCTCTATCGACATCATCCGTATTGAGCTTAACCAATTTACCTTCCGGTTGGTTCCAATTAGGGTTGAGCAAGTTTGGTTCGGTTTACCTGAACCAAACTGAACCGACAATTTCGATACAGACCGAAACTAAACCGAAAATTTAGGTTCGGTTTTCGGTCCGTGTTTTTTAGGATTTCGGGTTCGGTTCGGTTTGGGTCTGAAACCGACAAAACAAGAAAAAGCCTAGTAAACCAAACATTTTGTATTTATTTTCAAATTCTACACACCCTTCTCTCAAAGGGTGCATTTACTAAATACAAAACTAGAAAAAGTCAAGTAAATCAAATTGTTTCAAATAAAAATTATGACAAATACATACCCTATAACTAGGTGTACTTGACCCTATCCGAAAAAACATAAATTTTTAGAAAACCCGGTTTGAGTTCGATCGGAACGAGTCCAAAAGAATACCGACAAGTTAACAGAGAAAGGGCCAAAATGAATTGGTATATTAAAGCTAGAATTGTAGATGGTTGCTTGCATGGTCAAACATTTCATTATTAGTGTTTTTCTTCAAGTTTTGGTAAAGGTTTGGCAAGACTCGTGAAAAATGCATGAAGTGATGATTAAATCATGAATTTAACAAGTTGTTACAAAAGTATAATTTCACAAGGTTTATGATGAAATTAACTAAAGCTTTTTTAAAGGTATATTTATAACGATGTAATTTATATGTTTAATTATTTAACTCAATTTGTTGGTAAAAAATGAGAGTTTAAAAAAATTATATATATATATATATATATATATATATATATATATATATATATATATATATATATATATATATATATATATATGGAGAGTTTGGCTTTTATAAACAACTATTACCATGTAAAATGAGAACAAATTATATCCGTTAGATCGTTAAATAGATGCTGAGATTTGGCAATATTAAAGGGGGAAAATCGTGTTATTAATATGGAAGAAATATTCGCCGGACATGATTCTATATATTCGGTAGTATAGTCACATATATTCGGTGTTTACATGTTCACATGGTAAGAGTTGTTTACATATGAGTCAAGATCTATATATATATATATATAGAGAGAGGGTGCGGTTCCCATAAGAACAGTCTTATCGTGTAATCATGAGAACAATCTTAGACCGTCGGGTAGTGAGTATTAAGAGTCGAGATTTATGGTAGATATTATAATTATTAGATAAATAATATTTTAAAACTTAATAATAACTACGAATAATCCATTTAACCAACAATAATTACGAATAATGCATTAAACAATAGACACATTCGTAGCAAAACTAATAATAATTACGAACTCGTATGATATCTCTCTCTCTCTCTCTCTATATATATATATATATATATATAAATTTAAATTTTTTACTAGTTTGAATGGTTAACTTGAATTATTTTGAGTGCAAATTTTAGAGGAGCCATAAAATTTGACTCGGACAAATTAACTAATTAAGCTTTTTTGAGATTTTCATCTAGTAACTAGCTCATGGTATAAATATATTTAATAAATGTAACCCTATCAAACTTATTACCTTCCAACTTCAATTTAATGAAAGTGGTAAATTTGAAGGGATAAATAAACCTAATCAGAATAAAAAATGACTTATTTGACCAAATTATTTCATTTAAATATGAATAATTTCATATTATTTATTATTATTGACTATTTTCAATCGTTCAAATTTTTTATTTTTTTTTAGTAGTTAGAAACCATTGATCTTTGTCCTCTTTATTGTAATTTGTAACTAGACTAAGAGATTCGTAAACAAAAGAAAACGAATACTAATTAACATTATTGTATATGATTAAGCACGTTTACTTTTCTCTTGCATTTGGCCAATATATAAGATTGTAAGTAGCGTCAAAGAAAGGTGTAAGCTTTTAGAAATAAACAAGAGGTGGACACATAATATTACAAAGAAAGTAAGGTATAATTTTTAAAAATTAAACAATTCACACATTACCTTGTATATTTAATTTTTGTTTCAACCATGTTAGAAGTTAAAATTTAAACCGGATTAACTTGTATATTTAATTTTAGTTTACACAATTTCACTTTTGTTTAAAAATTTTGATTCAATAAAAATACTTTAGTTTTCACTCATAGAAAACGAATTTAAATAATCAGCCCGCATGAACAAATATACATAACAAAAGTTACGGTAAGTGATAAAAATATTACATCCATACATTAACCGACTCATTATCATTCCTACTGAAAACAAAATACACTAAAATAGCACTTCAACTTCTCACGTCAATAAATTTTGAAAAATCCAAAAAAAATAATAAATACTTTTCAATCAATCAAATTTGAAAGCGTCTAGAATATGTTCTTAACATATTTTCAACATAATGCTAATGGCGTGAAAGAAAAAGAAAAATAAAATTTTGGGTCCTACAAGCCTACCACCAACATTTGATCTTGTATATTGCAATTGTGAGGGTCAAATTTCAAGTCTTTTTTAATTACAATTTTTTATGGTCAATTTTTCAAGTCTTATTTTTGCAAATAGAATGTTGAATTATTTATTAGGAAAGTATTTTTGTGAGCACAAAGTTTTTACATTTGTCCTAATGAATCTTTGTAAGTGGTTGATGTTCAATAGTCCAAACAAATTATTATTTCATAATTTACCATCTTATCTCTATTAGGGGATCGCTTAGTAAATTTATAAGATCACGTGAGAACCTCTCTTATTGTCAGTAGTGAGAGTTGATAAAAATCGTTTGGTTATAATTTCGTTATTCGTTCCGTACATGAATTTAAGGTGCACAATCATACAGAAACTTCGTATCGTGTATCTTATAACTAAGATTGTGTTTAGTTTTAGATTTTGGTGGAGAAGAGACGTTATTTTAAAATTGAGTTATTTTATATTTGTTGTTCGAAGGAATTGTTTTAGATTTTAGCTTTTTTTATTTATTTTATCATAAGATGTTAAGTTTAGAACTATTTAGCCAATTTATTTATGTATAAAGACAACTAATCTAAAATAAGGTAACCCGATCCCTAAAACTTGTAAAACCTTAGATTTTCGAGGTTTCAAAAAGTTTAAATTCAATTAATTTTAATCTAATTTCAAAAATAATAAAATTACTTCAATTACCAATTACACTTATAATTTTTAAACTTTACCTATAATAATTTATAAAGAATCCTAAAATCTATGACTAAGGGTGAAGTTCAACATTTCCAATTTTCTCATATATATATATATATATATATTGTGTGCATGCGGTTTTTAGGATAATACCAAAATAGTCTAAAGTCATATTCAAAGACGTGTTATATTAATTTCTTATTTTGTATGATTATATTGGTCTATATATTGCAATGGTGGATGATGGATATTGCTTTGGTACATTTATAATGACCAAAGAATCAACCTTTAGCTACGTTATATATTTTATTTAAATTTTGAGAAATTATTTAAATAGTATCAATTTTTTAGGCTGACTAAACTTTAGTTCCCATTTTTAAAACTATCGTAACGGTACCTCATCTATTTAGTCCGACCAAAAAATTAATACATAGATTACTGTTCACATAGTAAGTTAACAGATCAATGTTGAAAATCTGTAGTAATGTAAGCTTTATGTCTAAGGTAGGTGGACAATTTTGCCCCTGATATTTAACATATATACTAATCTTTGGTCGGACTCAATAGATAAGATACCGTTCTGTTAATTTAAATGAAAGGGTACTAAAGTTTAGTATGCCTAAAAATGGGGTACTATTTATGTAATTTTCTCTTAAATTTTTGTAAAACTATTAGCTAGTTAAGTGGTTTGGCAAAACACATTTGTACATTTCATAAAATTTGTAGAAATAAATTGTATTTCAACTTAAGGTTAAATCAATCTCGTGACATTGTCATCATGGAATTTACATTAAATGTCTTAACAATTATTTTCCCATATAAATAAAATATCATATTAGTTATTTTTTCTTCTTGAATATTTTTTAAAACTTAGTATTAATATCTTTTAACAAAGAGATTAATGTCACATCTTTCGTTAAAAAAAATTATCATCTTAATTTTGATCAAATTTAAGTGTCGTTTTATGTTTTGAAGGTTACTGATTAAGAGGGTTGTGAATTTTTTTAAAAAAAATTTATTCTTATTAAATCATTTTATAGGAAAATTTTTATTTTTCTAAAAGGTGGTGAGCTTTTAATAAATAGTAAAATTGATAAAATTTATGTAATTAAGTTTGTTTTTTATAAGTATTAAAATCGTAAAATCTAACTTACGGGTAATGCGATAACAGTAAGGATCTTCCCTAAACACTCATTTCATTTAATTTCATACTCATCATTTTAAACAATTTCATCCCCGAATTCTTCATCTAAATAATTCTCTTCATCCTCATCCTCATCTTCATCCTCATCCTCATCTTCATCTACGTAATCTTACGTTATCAAACTGGCCTGATCGGGGTTTGATTTATCATCTTTGGGTAATAAACCAACCAAACCACTGAATCCTATATTTACAAATTACACCCATAATTTAGGACAATTTCAAATTCTAACCCCTCATTCCAATATGAAATTCTAAAGCCAAACAACAATCTTCTCTTAAACGACAAGTCGTGTCCCTAGTGGGGGCAAATTACTTTCATTATAAATTTTCTGCTCGTTTTTAAAAAAAAATTATTATTATCTGTCACGCTTTCTCAAGTTGTTCAAATTCTATTTTCTAAATATTTTTTATTTACAACAAACGCAACTTGCAAATATTAAAGATAAGAAATTTGTTCTTTAATTCGATTTATAAAAGCCACAAACTTGTTCTTTAATTAATACCCCTCACCTTATAAAAAATTAACTCAAATAGCACTAATTTACATTTCAAATAGAAATTTGATAATCAATGTAAATGTATAAAATATTCATGAATCCATTGTTATTTATTAAAACTATACCAAATTACATATTTTCATAACCTTACACAAAACCGCAGTGATCTCCAAAAGTACAGAAAATAGTACGTATTTTTTGAGAAAATGCAAAGCGGTTCAAAATCATTAGACGGCGTGCCGTCTAGTGGGTCGAAAGGTCAAAAAATTTGGCTGATGGCCTAACCGTTACGAAGGATCACAAATAAAGAAGAAAAGAAATATACAACCCATCAAAATAAAGAAGGAAAGAAATACATTAAAATACCTACTTTATTTCAAGGGCAAAATAAGAATGGGATTTTATGAAAGTGAAGTGTCAGGTTTACGAGATGTATGGCATATTGCGACGATTTTGAACTATACAACTTTGGCTTGGTCCTTAAACCGTCAGTTTGGTCTTCAAACTGGCAATTTAGGTTAACCTAAACCGTCGATCTACTTTATTTCAAGGGGAAAATAAGAATGGGATTTTATGAAAGTGAAGTGTCCGGTTTACGAGATGTATGGCATATTGCGACGATGTTGAACTATACCACTTCGGTTTGGTCTTTAACCGTCATTTTGGTCTTAAACTGGCGATTTAGGTTAATCTAAACCGTCGGTTTAGATTTTGGACACATGTGTGAGTCACAAACCGCCGGTTCGGCGGTTTGGTTTGAACCGACCTCATCTCTACTTTTCGGATACTTTTCGGATGTTAAAATTATATGCCTCATATTTGATATTTTTAAAGTTGAATTTACTTTTAGTTGATCAAAAATATTTGAAATTATTTTATGTTATCATAATAATTTATGACACTTAACCCAATTCATAACTAAATATTTTCAAAAATATTTATTTAAGGAGATATTTTTCACTGTTTAGCGTGAATTGTTTGAGGTGCACAGCAGTTGTCGGCAAATAAACAAAAAAATTTTAAAAAAATGCAAGAAAAGCCACGTGGAATGGGCTAAAATTGTAAATTGAGACGTGTAAAAAATGAATAATAAAAGAATATAAATTCTAATTAAAAATATTAAAATTTCTAACACTTTAGGGTCACTGTCATAATTTACAATAGAAGAGAGCCCGAAAATGAAACCCTTTAAAACCCACTTTCATTTTTCTCCTTCCATCCTCCATTTTCTTCTATTCACGTTTTACCACCCTAACTTTCCACTATTTCAATTAATACCCTTCTTCTCCAAAAATCTTCCTACATGAAAAGCTCCGACTGCATCAAAGCATAATAATTAGCAGCTTCATCTTCAATCTCCCACAAAAACCCATCGCCAAATCCATCAATCGGCTGCAACAACAAATCTCCACAATCAATCTCCTCCACAGACACAATCCCCTGGGATCCATCAAAATCATCGATTACAGTATTCGGAATCCCAAGTTCATCATCCGAAGCTTCTAGAAGATGCTTCATAACCCTCTCACTTTCCTCTTCAATCGAAGGATGAATCTCAGACAAGTCAGTTTCAGAACTGCAACTGCTCATCTGGATCTCCTCGTTTCGCAGAGACAGATCTTCATTCGAAGAAATCTCTTGTTGAAGAGTTGTGATTAGAGAGGATAAATCTTGTGTTGGTTCTTCCTCATCTTCATCAAGAATAGACAGAATATCTTCATACGATTTCTGTCTCTTGAAATTTTCTAACGGCTTTTGTTCTTCTTCATCCTCTCTTTGTCTCTTCAATGTAGCTTCCGCCATTGATGCAAAACAGAGGAGAAACGAAGAGATTTTGGTATGCTTAAGAGAGAGAAATTAGGGTTTGAGACGATGAAGAAAATGGGGGTTTGAAGGGGAATTTATATAGAGGATTTATGGTCAAAATATTGTTTTTTTTATAAAGAAAAAAGAAAATAAAAATATAAAAAAGGACATGAGAATATTTAATGCCTGTCTAGCGAAAGCGACAGAAAGATGCTTGGAAAAATCACCACGTCCCTACCATTTTATTATTTTATTTTATTTTTGAAATTAATTATTTCTTGGAATAATAAAATAAATAAATAAATGAAGACAGAAGGTACTTGATTGTCCCAGCTTCCTAGGTCCATCGAGGTAGATGGACCTCCCCATGTAGTTTATTGCCACCTTTTTAATTATTATTATTATTATTATTATATTATAAAATTAAAAGATTTTTCTACCCTACCATTTTACAATAATTATTGATTTAAAATTATAGATTTACTACTATAGCGATATTATTGGAGTAATAGTATTATTTTGTTTTCTAGAAATTAACATTTTGATTATCTTTCTAGTACAAGGTTCAAGTACCAAAATTTTTGTACAATTAACTTTTTTTCTTAATTATTTAATTTATGTATTTTTTTTTATATTTGAAGTTCTATATAAAATAGGACTAATACTATAAATATTTAAACTAATATAATACTTTATATAAATTAATAGTATAAAATTTTAAACTAAACAAATATGATAATAAAATTTGGGTTCCATATAAAAATAGTGCAAAAAAAAACAAGAAGTCGTATTGTAAAATTTTATATGTATTAAAGGAGAGCCCTTTTTTGCCACGTGTCGCAATCACGTTTATTTCAGCCCAAAATTATTTTCTAAAAGCAATTAATTAATTGATTTTTAAATGTTAAAATTAATTTGTTGTAAAATAGGGATATAATCTTTTTAAAAATTTTCTTGCCACGTATTATAAATCCAAAAGAGAAGATTGCTTAAGTATATATTTTTTTTAAAATCAAAGATTTGAAAGTATTTGTTGAAATAAATGTTTTTAAATTTTTTTTATCAGTTTTTAGAACTTAATCTTAATTTGACAATTTTAATTATTTATACCAATTTTAATTCTTAGTTTTATATTTCCAACCCTATCTACTTTGTTATCTATATTTTATTTTTACTTTTATTTTTAGTAATAAAATCTAAATTTCAAAATACCGTAAATAATCAAAAAATTAGTCTCCTTTCATAGTTCAATAATCTTCAAATATGGCGTCACTCGCGTTCTTATCGCAATATTTTTTATGTTATCTACACGATTAATTTATTTCAATATCACTACTTTGGTAATTTTGACTAGAAGAATAAAGATTAAAACGTTTCATATAGTAGTTACAAGGTTAGTACATTAAAAAGTAAGGTATTGCATTTTCAATTAACTAAAAAATTATAAAAAAATATTCTATAATAAAATCAAACGGTTCTTCCCCACTAATATTGATCAAAAGACATCACTATTAATTTTCTTTCAAGTCTCACTATTTTAAAGCAAAGTACTAAAATCAAATCGATAAAATTAAATCACAATCCCGCACAATGTGCGGGTAATACACTAGTATAAAAATGTAATAACTATAAAAAGGTCATGAACCAACATTCAATTTAAAAAAAATATATTTTTAATAGAATATTATTTTAATTCATGTTTGTGCCCTAGTAATTTATTTTAGATTTATTTTACAATTCACTCCATATCTTTGTATTTTAAAATTTTATATTACCTTAATGACTCTCGTCTTTCTAAATTAACTTATCGATTTCTATAAATAGGATACAATAACGTCAATGTAATTGTGTGATTCTTCCCTATTTATGCGAGTTTTTCAACCCTGAAATTATTATGTAACATCCCTTAAATTCTCGTTGAGAGTCTAAATTTTCGTTATAGAAATGGTACACCCCGATATTTATCCCCCTTCTCCATGATGAGACTAGATGCCAAAGCCATGATAGATTATCCATACAAAAACCCAATCAAATCATACAATAATCAACTTCACTCAAATAATCGAACATTTTGTTACTTTCTTTAGGGCTATGGTTCATGTTACTTGATACGTGTTTGGTGAGTTAAAGAGCTTATCTTCTTTCTATGGAAACATACCCAAATATTATATTCTTTATTTAAATTTTAATATATGATAAATAAAACAAACATAGTTATGTTCTATATTTAAAAATTTTTAATCTATAAATTTTTGGTGGTCTGTTTGGTTTGCCTACGGCTACGAAGTATTTTGGAGTATTATAATTTTCGAAAGATATAAACTCTCAAAATGAAGATTTTGAAAAAATGCAGATGATTGCCAAGAATCTTAGCCCAAGTGAATGAATTCTGGGATCTATCTTTTCAATGACACGAAGTGTAATTCTTCATGGCGTTGATGACGTTATGAGCACAAGTGGTAGCATGGGTGAGCCTTTGGTTATAGATGAGGTCATTCCAGGCTTTCCATATGAAGTAGATCTAGCTTGTGATGGTGGAGATGCGAACATGAGAGATCATATCGTTCTTTTTTGTATTAAGCCCACTTATCCAGTTCCATATGTTGTAGTTGTAGGGGTAAGGATAGGCCAATCTAATCCATTTTGAGACGAGATCAAGAACTAGCGTCGAATAGCTGCATTTATGCAATAAATGATCCTCGTCTTCGGCGTTGTGTCTGCATAGCTTGCAAGTATCCTCCTGAATGAGGTTCCATTCGTGAAGTTTGGAGAGCGTTGGAAGGCGATTGTGGTTGGCTACCCAAGTGATGAAGCTGCACTTAGGTGAGTACAATCCCTTCCAGATGATCCCAAGCGGGTAAGAGGTGAGAGGGGCTTGAGGCTTCCAACACAGGTTATAGGCAGCGGTAGAGAATTAACATGATTTGTTTTTTTTGAATATATAAACATAAATATAATAACTATATAAGTATATCACTATGTTTAGGGTTTTTATTTATATTTATTATTTTAAATAAAAAATCTATTATATACGGGACGGACATACCTAGTGAGATGAAGAAGTTAAGGCTTATATCCAGTGCCGGATAGTTTTTGGCGGAACAGGCTCAGGGAAAGATTTCTAAATTTTAAATAAAATTCCGCCAGATTAGGACGTGACCAAGATTGGCGAAAATTTTGCCCATACCTAATTTTGGCCTTTGTTGTATCTTTAACCTTGATTTGCTTGAAACTCAGCAACAATAGATACGAGAGCAAATATCACTTAAAAGATAGTGACTCACGCCTCAAAGCTTCGTACAATAACAATTACCTAACATTACGAAACATCAATATAATAACAAAAATAGCACGATTTATTTTTCCGACAAAAAATTAGATCCGGCGTTGTCTAGCAACCAATTTTTAAAATAAGGTTAACGCATTAAACGATATTGATTAAAAATTTAATGTTAATAACGAGTATTATTTTATGTACCAAAGTAACCAAAAAATGAAACAAGCCCTTGGTTACACCTAAGAAAATATCTTGCAAGTAAAACAAATTCTAGTCACTACCCGACAACTCTCTTCTTCACGTACCTTGCAAACTGCAGAAGAATTATATTTATGTTATTATTCGGTTATAAAAATGAGTTTTTGTGGTGAATATCTTTTTATTCTTATTACATAATTTATTTTTAAATTATTTTCTTATTTAAAATATAGCTTACAAACATGAAACATGGCATAGCTCATCCCGAATGTCATATAAGAAAAAGAGCTCTACTACTAAGTAGGACGGTTCATAGGTCCAGACCTAGACCGGAGCGGAACATTGCAGATCGGAAATGAACTGAATTATTCGGTTCAGGTCCGGTCCAAAACCGGCCCAGGACCCAATGGACCGAAAAACTTGTGACTTTTACAAAATTATAGGTCCGGACCTAGACCAGGCCGGAACAATATTTATAGCAAATGTCCCCGTTCAGTTTTATTTAAATTTTTTAAAAAATAGGTCTGGACCGGACCAATTGCGAACGGAATTGGTTGGATCAAAGACTGGACCTGTTGTTTTCGGTCCGGTCCAAAAACCGAACCAAACTGGAAAAGTGCTCAGTCTTGGTACAAAGAGAGGATCGGTAAACTCCAACCTTTTAATCTTACGTGTTAGATTTGGACTTAACGCGTGTGTACCCTTGTAAGACACGGCCTTACTCTACGGTCTATCTGTATATGACTTTGACAAAACGAATATGTCACTGTTATGTATTCTTGTAAGTCTCGTTGGATTGATGAATAACGTGTGAATTATATATGTTTTAATTTCAATATGATTGTAACCCCATATGTTGTTAAGAGTGGTTGTAAATTAATAAAAATATTTTACAATTATAATGAGAAAAACATTGAGAATAGGGTAGAATAGAGGGTTGATATGTGGAGCTATCAAAGAAAATAAGAATTAAAGATAGAAAAGATGAGAGGTCATTAGGGCAAATGACAATGAGGACGTGCACGACAAGGCCAAACCGGCCCTAACGTAACGACAATTGCAATTCAATCTCTATTTTCGATTTTTCTATTTCTTCAAATTTAATACTTCTTTCGTGTTTAAAAAGAAAATAATAAATAATAACACGGTCATATAAAGATAATAAATAGACTCATTGTGTAAGGCTTAGGCACATGTGTTCTAACTTTCGAGTGTTGGGTTAGGAAACTTGAAAGTATTGTCTGAACTATTATTTTTGTTGATATATTTGAAAAGATTGGTTTAATAAATTGTTTTTATAGTGTAAAACTTTGGCTTGTTAGTGTTGTCATAATTCGTGACGAACTGAGCAACAAATTATTGTGTCAAAATTCTCTTTTTATTACATTCTAACACGAAGGTGTGATGGGATATGTGCTAGGCTTAAGCATGTGCACTCTAAGGTGCAAGGAAACCCTCCATTTTGTGCACTTAATGGAGACTTGTGAAGATAAAATTGTCCACATCTAGCCTACTATATATGTTTAGTGAGTTAGTCCTTCGTATTGTCAATTGGTTATACGATGTTATCCTACCAGATTCATGTGTTGCCTTGGACCTAACACGTATTCATAACAATGAAGAGATCCTCCCTAAACTGAACGTGGGCACGGATGTGATAGAGTTTGCGAGGATCGATTCCTCTCCAATGATTTGGTTGTTTCAATCTTTTTGAAGAACCCGGTGTATTACGAGGGTATGAGGGTGTTTGATTTGTTAATATTGATGACACCAAAGTAGTTTTAGAAACGTAATCTAAAGATTAAGAGATAAACCATAATATTATCAGAATCTTTTATATTTCCTATTTAACTTTTTTTATAAAATATAACAAGGATCTATTATATCTTATTAGGAACATATAAGCTTTCATTGTTCCCATCTTTACAATAACAACTCACAAACCCATTTTATTCAATACAAATTCACATGTTTCAGCGTTTTCAAAGATAGTAAATTTTAATGGTTAGTTTTAGTGAAATATATTATGATTTTTTTAACTTGATAAATCATATATATATATATATATTGAATTTTAAAAAGTAAAGATATATAGTTTATAAGTATTCTTTCAAACCGGGTTTTATTGCCTGACCCTAAATTCTAAATATAAAAATAAACCAAGTTAAATAAATTTGCTAAAAATGTAAATAAAAAAAATAAAAAAAATCAAAAAAGCATTACTAAAGTGTCACGAGAGGTTTGGTGTTAGAGGTGGTAACTTTATCAACGGTTGCATAATTATTCCCTGTCTCTTTTTTACTGTCCCTTTCTGCACGTCAAGTTGAAAAAAGTGGACGGTGGGGATGCTGTTTGGTGGGACAAGATGAACGGTTCAGATCAGATCTTGTTCCATCACTAAACAAATAATATCCTACCATAGACACGTCATAAATATGTTGATATGGATCACTACAACAATAAAACACTCATAAAAGCTTGTGTGGTCTTGAATCGGTTCGGGAGCTTGGGTATAGGCGGATAGTTTTGGAAACGGATAGCGTCCCGTATTATCTAGCTAGTTTGATTTCCGGTTATAAAATTGGTTTATCTCGTGTGATTACTACTTCACTTTTTTCAATCTTAATAAAGCATTTAGAAGTGTGGAAGTTACTAGACGTACTTCCACGCAAAAAAGGTTATAACGCTCTCTATTTATGAGATGGCTAGTATAATAAGGTATTTTTAGTATTGTTGATATGAACTAGACTCTTTTTAATTTAACATTATCCTTTAATTCTAGTAAGACTTTATTAAGAGCATCTTCATTGCAGAAATTGAGAGTTTCTTTAACCATTTCTTATCTTAAAAATAAAAATAAATGTCAGATTTTGTTATAGAACCAAGGTGATGAGTGGAGAGAAGTATCTCAAATAACAAGTTCAATCTGACAAGTTTCCTGCACAAATTCACAAATCAAGATGATTTTAGATTTTATTTTTATTTTTTTGCATAAATGTAGGGAGGTAAGTGGCTCTTTCATAATTTATATATAACAAAAATAATTGAAGAAACTTTGGTAAATTTTGGGATGAAGGAGGGAGGTTCTTAAAATATTTTTGTAAATAAAAAATACATAAAAATGAAACAATTTTAAGTATTTGGGATAAAGATGCTCTAAAGGAGGTAAACAAAAGAGCATGTTTGACGCTATAAACAAAAAAAAACATATTTAACCAACTCCCCAAACACTATTTGAAAAATTCAATTTATAACGATAATCAAAGTTTTACAGTAATCGGGTAACGCACAAGTAGTGAATCTTCATTTTGTGTTATTGATATGTTGATGCTTGTCAAATATTGTTGCTAACATTTCTCAAGGAATTGTATAATCGTGGACATGATCGAAATATTTGTACGGTCTCTCGAACCAACATGCCTATTTGGTGGCTCTAATAACATGGTTTATTAATATTTTCCATGAAGTTGAAATATGATGTATTCTTATATGTACTTTCTAGTTTCTTTAATATCCTTATTTTTCTAACTACAATCACCTGACTCTGATTATCCTTCTTTCCTCGGTATTTCTCATGCTTCGGTGTCTTTCTTGGAATGTTGTTGGTTTGATGTTCCTTTTTTCATTTGTTTGTTTCATCATTTCTTTCATAACGGTTATTCCATCTTCCGTTTATATGGTCTCTCAAACCACCATTTATATTTGGTGCATCAAATCTCTTTACTCTTCAAGAAAGCAATCATAAAACAAAAGCCTAACTTAACTCAGATAGACTTACGAACGACAGAAGGGGATTATTGCCGTAACCACGACCGTAAGTGTCTTGATTCTTTTGTAATTTGCTTATTTATGTCCGTAAATATAGTCAAGGAAGGTGTAGTAGCCACTTACGGCCTTAGTTACACCCATAAGTTATTCCGTAAGTGTCTAGAGCTTGGTTTCACCCGTAAATTCTTTGTATTTGCATTTCATGTGCCTTTTTTTTGCGGTTTCTTCTCACCCAACCCAACAACATCCATGATAAGCTATAGATTTAGAGTGGTGAATACCACACACACGTTGAAAATAGAATCACATTTTTATCGATACTATGATAACCCTTTATACAGGACTTAAAAGAGAATAATAATTAGGAATAAATAGCAAAGTAAATAACATAGAGATATGATCTCGATCTTATTACACCCTAAAGCCGATGGTGGGTGACACACAATACCGAGCTTGAACTTGAGAAATTGAAAACTACTCAACTAAAGTCTTCATAAACAGATCCACCAATTGGTCGGCCGAACGTGTAAAACAAATGCGAGCTATTTATTTTTCTAACACGCATTTTGACTTGACTTTAAATATATTATATTCAATTTGAGGCAACAAGTCTTGAGGAAAAGTGGTTGAAATTGACTTTTGTTTTGTTTGTAACAATAAGTCGCAGATTTGGTTTGTTTGACAACATTAGGATGCCGGCTTGTTGACAGCCTTAAAACGCCGGTAGATTGACGTCCTAGGACGCTGATAGGTTTAGTATCGTTGCTTCAATACCATAACAACTCACACAAACAGTTAAAACCACATTTATATTGATATTATAATAACTTTTTATATAAGATTTACAAAAGAATCACAATTAAAAAAGTAAATAACACAGAGATATCATCTGATTATTACGATCTCGATCTTACTGGGGATCTTATTAATATAAAGATGCAAACTAACCTACTCTAAGTCTATATGCATGCTATCGACAAAAGCCAAGTGAATAACTTTATAATTGATTGATGGATTTGATTGTATTAAGGATAACCAAAGCAAATGTGGGGCTATGAATTTGGTCGAAAGGTAAAAGCATTCCATAAATCATGGGAAATGAGGTAATCATGTCGAATTGTCTAGTGCTTCCCCGCCAAATCTCCTAATATTGTCAAAGTTAATGTTAATTATAGTTTTTAGATTAAGCATGCATATAGTAGTTACCCTAGTGGTGGTAGATAAATGGGACACTAATCCACTTGAATCACCATATAAAACACCTTACACGTAATTTTGATTGAATAAACTAAGCAATATTCTATATTACATTTAACTTTGACAAAAGTTATGATATGATTTAGGAGAAAATTTATATTTATAGTAAAAAGGGTAGCGATTGTTAACACTATGATCGTAAGTTAAAAGATGTCTATCAAATGACAAACGATAACCAGTCTAATCGGAATGAAAGAAATTTTGGGTTCAATTGCAAATAATAATGGAGTGAAGTTTTTGTTAGGACTAAGATGAACATGAAAGTGGAAAAAATAAGAGTTTGTTTTTTATAAGAGAGTTGTTAAGATAACACAGAGCACACATGTTAGAGATCGAACAATGAAATATTCTATCACGAGGAGCAAATTGCGGCAACAACACAGACTATCGATTAAAAACACTCAATGCATCGCATGGAAACCACCTCGGAAGGAATAATCAAAATCAACACCCAATAGTGCAAGACGAATGGACATGTCAACGGCAGGTGTGTTTAGAAACAATTCGGGAGAGTGGTAACAAAGGTCATCGCTAACCTTGGACCATACCGTTTCTACAATTAAGATTTAAACCTCTAACTTTTAATATTTTGATACAACGGGTAAACTTGTTGGTGTAATTGCATATATCCTAAGAAAAAGATTCAAATATCTAAACATGTGGTAGTAGTTTGTCAAAGTCCGATACTGACGGACCGGTTGAGCGGGGTCGTGTGCATCCGAGCGCACATGCGCATTAGACCCAAACACAGTACATAAACTCAATGAGGTTTAATCCTAAAATCAATTGGCAATTGGAGGAGTAGCCCACCAAACTTATGTACTAGGCTCGGAGTGTCCCATCTTTCGATGTGGGACCTTATTATCTCCAACACAGTTGATAAGAAACAAGAGAGGTGTAAGAAATCTAATGGTAAGAAAAATAAGTCCATAGAAGAAATCACGAGATCTTTATGAGTCTTAAATGTTACACCTTCCTACCCTTTACTTCCTTTCACGTCATAGTGCCTTTCAAGTACTACAACTTCTCCTAAAATATCTTAACATACAAGCCTTCAAATATGTTTATTAACTTTTCAACAAATATAATTTGCAGGGAACAAAAACATAATCAAGATTCCACGTCAACTTTGTAAGTGTGTTTATAGACCTAAAATACATACATATATACTAAGAGTGTTTAGATTATGTATACGAAGTCGTAGAATCGATCCAGAAACATTGAACATGTAATAATTGTTCATGTAACATGTATTTGTTCAATTAAAAACTGTTAGACATATAAATTGGTTAGTCAAACGAAAGTTTAGTTAAAAAAACTAGACATATAAATCGAACACTTAAACCATTGTTCATACAGTTGAACGATTTTTAGTTGAACAAATACATGTTATATTTGAACAATTGATTCATAAGCTGTCATGAAAATCCATGTTGTAGCTTATCATCTCAAGTTCTCAACATATTACTAATATAAAAAAGAACCAAATGAATAAATTTGATGATATTCTATCCTAAAATCAATTGAAAATAAAAAAAAATAGTCCACAATGTTGTATACTAGACTTATTATCTTTTTTATTATCAATATAGAATATTTCATCCTATACACATAGGATCCGTTTGGCAAGCCTAGAGTATGAGATTATTCGAGAGATTGTTAAGCACAAATTATTTTTGAGATTAATTAACCAAAAAGTTAATTTAGTGTGTTGTAGGGTTGTGCAAAATTGGACCGGATCGGACCGCAATTATTGTCCGTTCTACGGTCCAAGGTTTTTGGGTTACGGTCCGGTCTGGTTTTTGGACCGTATAAAACCGTAACCTGGGTTGGACCGTAAACTACGGATTTTCGGTCCGGTCCATTCCGGTCCGATTTTGGACCGGAAAACCTCACCAAAATTGCACCATTTAGGTACAAACCGGTCCGGTCCGATCCGGACCGAAATATTTTAAATTGCACAATTTAGGTACAAACCGGTCCATCCCGAAACCCGGAACGATCCGGACCGGACCGTTAGCCCTGTGTGTATGTCAACCGGACCCTAACCCTATCTTTACTCTCTTCTTTCAAAATCAAACATAAATTCATATAAAAATCCAAATTAATCAGGAAAAGATTTAAAGTTTAAACATGCAATAGTTATTCTTACACATTTGTAAGATTTACTCATATTTATCAAAATGAAATTCAAACAAAACGTTTCGTGGCAAACTTGGATATTCATACCATCACGTTAACAATAAAAAGAATAATAAATGAAGGTTTGACCTTGCTCAATATAAGTATAATGATGTTCATAAGAAATATACTTTTTTTTTCCTATCTATAAATCAACTCAAATTATAAATTCCATTAACATATAATAGTCTTTCAATCTTATACGTTAATTATTCTTTGTTTTTTCATAAAATATTAATGATAATTAAAACTAGGGTTTCAAGTAGCGTCTGAGGTCTGCGTGGCGGCGTCCGGCCCCAAGTTTCTTTTTAATATTTTGTAATTAAAATAGTCAAATAATATACTCTATAAAAGGACGTCATTATCAATTTTTTAATTATTTAAAAATATTTTTATCAATTTTTTTCAACTATGTGAAGAATGTAGACAAAATTTGTTAGCAAAAATAATAATTAAATTAATAAAAGAAACTATAACAATATGCAATATTATTTTTATTAAGTATTGCAAATACCAGTCAACAAATAATAAATAAAGGGAGTGTTATTTGACAAGGAGATTAATAATACAAAAAAATAAATATTATATTATTTAATCATCTTCTTTTTTCTTTTTTCTTACAAATTTAGTTAAAACAAACAATTAAACTATGCAGTTTGTCATTTGTTAGATTAAGGTAATTATGAACGTTGGTTTTCATTGATATTTTTCATTAAAGACAAAAACTTTAATTCCATACAAATTGTCAAAGCCCGATACAACGAACCGATAGAGGCGGAGTCGTGTGCATACAAGCGCACATGCGCGTTAGGCTCAAGCTTATCAAATAAACTCGGCGAGGTTCCATCCTAAAATCAATTGGCAATAAGAGTAGTAGCCCACCAACCTTATTGCACTTGTCCATTGGTTAGGATCGCGAGCCGAATTGAGGCTAACCGCTATGATACCATGTCAAAGTCCGATACAGACGGACTGGTAGAGCGGGGTTGTGTGCATACGAGCGCACATGCGCATTAAACCCAAGCCCAACATGATAACGCCCATATGTAATTAGAATATAATTAAGGGCTGCCTTTGTAAATATCTGTAAATACGTTGGTTATATATATGACCTATCAGTAAATAGAAACCCTAAGGGGAATTTATCATATTCTCACATGGTATCAGAGGTTCTCGTTCCTCAAACCCTCTTCCGCTCTTTCTAAACCTACGGCTTCTTCTTGCCGCTTCTCCCCTTTCTCAACGTTTCTTGATGGCCAATGAACGTAAACCCTCGTTCCATTCCGCTCTCTGAATCTCCAACATCAAGAACAATATTAACCTCGTCCTTGACCATGATACTCCGTATGCATTTTGGGTCACTCTTTTCCGCGTGACTGCAAAGGCTCACAATGTTCTCGATCACATCGATGAGAAGGTTCCTAAACCTACGGACATTGACGATTCATTATGGTTACAAGTTGACGCAGCGGTTCTTCAATGGATTTACAGTACGGTATCCCGGGAAATCCTATTGCAAATCCTCGACTCAGATGATACTGCACTTCAGGCATGGACTCGAGTCAAAGATATCTTCCAGGATAACAAAAACACCCGGGCTGTTTATCTTGAACACGAGTTCTCGAATTGTAAGTTATCTGGATTTTCCTCCATTAACGCTTACTGTTTGCAACTTAAGTCTCTAGCAGATCAACTCAAAGGCGTCGGATCACCCGTTCCTGAAACTCGACTCGTTCTTCAACTCATTTCGGGTTTACCTGCTGAATATAATGCGGCGGCCAGTTTTATTCAACAAACTGACCCGCTTCCGTCTTTTACCAAGGCCCGATCTCAGTTGCAACTCGAAGAAACTCGAATGGCTTCCCAAACCAATGCTGGCTCCACAAGTAATGCCCTTGCCGCCGATTCTCGCAGTCCGGCTAAGGGGTCTTCGGCGCCACCCTCCACCGGATCCTCTCCGGCACCTTCGGACCAGACCCAGCAGCGCCGTGGCAAGGGGAAGCGGGGCAAGCAGCGAAACGCCGCCAGCAGCAACACCCAGCCGGGAAGGTTCGTGTGGAACCCTTCTCGCGGCTGGGTTCCCCTGTCGCAGCCCACACAGGCCCACCTTCCCAGCGGCCCACCTGGATACTTCTGGCATCAACCCGGCCCAGCTGCTTCCCGCCCTCCTTGCCCCTTCCCTCAGCAGCCCATGCAAGACAGCATTCTTGGGCCTGGGCCACAGCAGCCGATGTCACAGGCCCATCTGGCTAATACCTATCAGCCCACTGCATTGGATCACTCTTTTGCAACCATGTCTTTAAATCCGACGGATAATAACTGGTACATGGACACGGGTGCCACCTCGCACATGACTCATACTCCAGGTACACTCTCGTCTGTTTCGTATAATGGTCCCTCAAATTCGATAATTGTTGGCAATGGTATGCGTATTCCTTCTACAGGTATTGGAGAAACCACTTTTCCCACCACTCAAAAACCATTACGCCTATCCAATATTCTTATTGCACCCAAAATAGTTAAAAACCTCGTTTCGGTTCGACGTTTCACTTCCGATAACCATGCTAGTGTTGAGTTTGATCCATCTGGTTTTTCTGTGAAGGATCTGAACACGGGGACCATTCGCCTGAGATGCAATAGTTCGGGGGAACTTTATCCAGTCACCAAGCCTTCACACGTCCACGCCCTTTCCATTGAGTCATCTCATATTTGGCATGATCGTCTTGGACATCCAGGAGCTCCAGTTCTAGACTTTCTTCGCACTTCTTCCCTTTTCCGATGTAAAAAGGAGAAATTCTCCTCTCTATGTCATGCATGTCAGCTAGAAAAACACATTAAAATTCCTTTTGAACGGTCTTTTACTACTACTTATGCACCTTTTGATATCATTCATAGTGATCTTTGGACTTCTCCTATCGAAAGTAAAGAGGGGTTCAAATATTATCTTTTATTTCTTGATGATTTCTCACATTTTTTATGGATTTTTCCCATTAAATTTAAATCTCAAGTGTTTGATCTTTTTGTGCAATTTCACCAATTCGTTAAAACTCAGTTCAATTGTCAAATTAAAAATTTCCAATGCGACATGGGTAGAGAGTTTAACAACTCTAAGTTTCACAACTTTTTCGTCACTCACGGGATCAACTTCCGTTTTTCCTGCCCCTATACTTCTCCCCAAAACGGTAAGGCGGAACGTATCATTCGTACAATCACAAACATGATTCGTTCTCTTCTTTTCCGTGCCTCCCTTCCCGTTTCTTTTTGGCCCCATGCCTTAGAAACTTCCAGCTACCTTCTCAACATTTTACCCTCCACCACAATTCAAAATCGGTCACCCGCCCAAGTGTTATATTCAATAACACCGTCCTACAATCACCTACGAGTTTTCGGTTGCCTTTGCTTCCCTAATCATAGCGCAACCATCTCCCACAAACTTCAACACCGATCATCCCATGTGTCTTTCATGGTTATCCGAATCACCATAGAGGGTATAAATGTTTAGAGCTTGCCACAAACAAAATTCTAATCTCTAGACATGTCACTTTTGACGAATCCGTCTTTCCATTTGCCAACTCATCTCGTGAATCTCCCACCAATAGTTTTCTGGATGACTTGGATCAATCCCCGTACCATTCCGAAATGGCGTCTCAGGCCCATGGCTCCCATCTCCGCAGCTCGTCACAGTCAAGCCCAGCGGATTTCAACCCCACCAGTCGCCCTCCTGCAGCCCAGTCACGCGGTGGGACTGACGTTTCGTCTGGCCCATTGCGCGCCCACCCGCCTTTGTCCCACGGCCCACATCCTTCCTCTGGCCCAGCTACATCCGGCCCAGCTGCTTATCTTCCTTCCCCAGCTTTGTCCCACGGCCCACCTACCGCCACAGGCCAGCCTGGACATATTAGCCCACCCCTCTCCCCTTCCACTACTTCACCCATCCCACATTTATCAGCTCTCCCTACTGATAATGCCAGCTCTTCTTCAAATAGTGAATTGTCCCGGTCAATCCCTCCCCAACCTCGACCTCACACCCGAAGTCAATCCGACATCACAAAACCCAAACCGGTCTTCGACCTTTCCGCCTCCACCACCTCCATATCTCCCATACCAAAATCCCACAATGTAGCCCTCCAAGATCCGCAGTGGAACGCTGCCATGGTCGATGAATATCGAGCCCTTATGCGAAATAAGACTTGGGTTCTGGTTCCTCGCCCTCTACAGGTTAATATTGTGCGTTGTATGTGGATTTTCCGTCATAAATACAGGTCGGATGGCTCTCTTGAACGCTATAAGGCTCGCCATGTTGCTAATGGTTGCTCCCAACAAGTCGGCATTGACTGTGATGAAACTTTTAGCCCTGTTGTCAAACCGGCTACTATCAGAACAGTTCTCAGCATTGCAGTTTCCCGATCTTGGTCCATTCATCAGCTTGACGTTCAAAATGCTTTCCTCCATGGGCATTTGAATGAGACAGTTTATATGTTTCAACCTCCTGGCTTCCGTGATTCCTCGCGCCCTAACCATGTATGTTTACTGCAGAAATCTCTATATGGTCTTAAACAGGCACATCGGGCTTGGTTTCAGCGATTTGCAGGATTCTTGCATCAAATTGGCTTCGTCGGTAGTAAGAGTGACTCCTCCCTCTTTATTTACCGTCATGGGTCTCATATTGCATACCTGCTCCTCTACGTTGATGATATTATACTTACTGCCTCTTCCGATGAATTGCGGAACCATCTGATCCTACTCCTGGGGAAAGAGTTTGCCCTTAAGGATCTAGGGAACCTATTCTACTTCTTGGGCATCTCAGTTCGTCGAAGTTCAGCTGGATTATTTTTATCTCGGGATAAATATGCCAGGGAGATTGTTGAACGTGCCAAAATGACAAATTGTAAACCTTCTACTACACCTGCTGAGACATCCGTCAAACTAAGTGCCTCCTCTGGTCCAGCAATCAGTGATCCGACTTTATACAGAAGCCTAGCCGGAGCGCTTCAATACTTGACTTTCACACGTCCTGATATCAGCTATGCAGTACAGCAGGTTTGCCTTTTCATGCATGATCCCAGAGAAGCTCACTTTGCTGCCCTAAAGCGTATCATCCGCTACATTTCTGGCACCTCATCTTTAGGTATCACCATCTCTCCTTCTCCAAAGTCAGATCTTATTGCATATACAGATGCTGATTGGGCTGGATGTCCTGATACCCGCCGCTCCACTTCCGGTTATTGTGTCTTCTTCAACGACACTTTAATCTCTTGGGCTGCCAAACGTCAATCTGTTGTATCCCGATCTAGCGTCGAGGCAGAATATAGAGGAGTTGCCAATGTGGTGTCAGAATGTTCATGGTTGCGCAATCTACTACTTGAGCTTCATTGCCCTCTCACCAAAGCCTCTGTAATCTACACGGATAACATCTCCGCCACATACCTTGCCAGCAATCCGGTTCAACATCAACGAACCAAACACATCGAGATTGATATTCATTTTGTCCGAGATAAGGTTGCCCGCGGTCATGTTCGGGTTCTCCACGTTCCCTCCGCTTTTCAGTATGCAGACATTTTTACAAAAGGCCTTCCAAGACAATTATTTCTTGATTTTAGATCCAGTCTTACTGTATTACCTCCTCCAGTTTCGACTGCGGGGGTATGATAACGCCCATATGTAATTAGAATATAATTAAGGGCTGCCTTTGTAAATATCTGTAAATACGTTGGTTATATATATATATATGACCTATCAGTAAATAGAAACCCTAAGGGGAATTTATCATATTCTCACACAACACATAAACCTGACAAGGTTCCATTCTAAAACCAATTGACAATAGGAAGAGTAGCCCAATGACCTTATATATTAGGTTCGAAATAACCCCATCTTTCGATGTAGGACCTTATTATCTTCGACGCAAATGAAAACTAGACATGTATATTGCCTAAAATTGTAAAATAATTTTAGAAGTAAACTAAGATATCTTTCTTCCAGTTCTAAATATTATATATATATAGATACATATATATAAATAAAAAAAGAAAAAATGACGTTATTAATACTGCCATACACGTACTATCAACTTTGAACACTTCGTTCTACCAAAAAAATAATAAATTTTGAACATTTCGAATTAAATAATAATCAAGTAGTTACACTAGCTCCGATGTTTATTTTTTTTATTATTATAGATACGTTTTTAATCGGTTTCGGCTTGGAACTGCAGATAATTAGTCAATAAAATATAAAAAATTTATTTGCATTTAAAAAATATGATTCGGCCATGGTACTTAAAATAAAGTATCTAATCAAACAAATCTAAGAGAAATGGACATAATTAATAAAATATAGTATTCTGCAGAGGTAATTAGCTTTATGATACTGAAATAAAAAATAAAAATTAAAGGATTAATTTTTTTAAATTAACATAAAAACCGTTTATTTTTGTTATTTAACTGTTCAAACCGGCCTCTAAATGTAGTAATGCTTGACCACAAATTTATTATCCTAAATAATAATAATTTTTCAAAAACTACTTGGTAAAATATTTTTGATTGGGACGTATAATATGGTGCTACAAAGGTAGTGTAAGGAGGTCATTCTAGAATTCTTCGAGAAATAGCGTGTGCATTGTCGAGGTACGAAATCTATGTGATTGAACACAAAATGATAGGTTTGAGCGGTTTACTCGTATTCGAGTAGCTACGTACACCTGTTCCCTATTTAAAATGGATAGTGACCCAAAGGTACGACCTTTAAATATTTTTGCTCCATAATTTTGTCCTTTTTTCATGTTTTGTATTTCGTACATAAAATTTCGGACATCATTATCTCATTCACCAGAATATAATTTTGGAAATAAGTATACCACAAAATCGACACTACCATGTTTGAATTGACAAAGCCGACATTGGCTATGTTTGGGAAACAGAAGCTGATTGTGGCTGAAGGTGAAGTTGAAGCTGAATGAAGCTGAAGCTGAAGATGAAGCTGAAACGAAAGCTGAAATAAGAAGCTGATTTAAGTAGCTGATTGTTTGTAATAAGCTAGTATAGCGTTTGGGGTGTATAAACTGACCGAAGCTGATTGAAACGTAAAATTACCGAAAAGGGCTTTATTAGTAGTTTATAGTGATTATTTTTTATGGTGATAGAAATATTTATTTAAATGATGTTATATTTGAATAAATATTATGAAATAATTATTTTTTGTCAAAAATAATTCTATAGTTAATTATTTCGTTGGTTTACCAAAATTCAAAAATGTAATTTATAAGGGTTGGAATACTAAAATAATTAATAGTGTACTATATATATATATCCAAATTGAAATAAATGATAAAAAATAGGATAATAGAAAGGTTTGTATATTCTTTTAGGAAGAGCTGGAAATTTTTCCAGACCCTTTGTATCAGTATATCCTCAAGTTGCAAGTCTTGGTGTGGATATGCAACAAGTTTTACTTTATTGTCATTTTTTCTTCTTCTGGTGTAGTTTCCTTACAGACAAATCAATGTATTATTCTCATTTGTATTCTTCTCATTTGTATTCTGCTACTGTGAAGCATTTCAAGAAGAAGCATAGGGTAGATACATCAAGTAAAAAAATGATCGACTACTTCCTCAAATGAATTGAAAAAAATGCACCAGCAAAAAAATGATCGACTACTTCCCAATTGTGAAAAAAATGCACCAGCAAAATATAAAGTAATGGCCACTTTCCACTGCTGCGCAAAGAATGTTCACATAAGCACCACATAGCAGATGAGTCCTCCATTTATTGAACAATGGACACTAGAAGAACTCGAAATCCAGATACTTACCCCCGCCAGCTTTCATCTCAACATCTACCATCCGCTAACTGGCACTAACGACACCCGTCGGATCAGCAACCAGGTAACTCCATTTCCATTGGTCTCCTTATCCTTTTCCAAGCACTCAATCTTATGCAAAAGCCTAGTGTTCTCTTCCCCAATCTCTGTTTCACTTCTTTCTGATGTCTCCGTTCGTCCTCGGATCTCTACCTTCTCTTTCTCTAAACTCCCAATTTTCTGCAAATTCTTCTTAATTTCACCTTTCAACTCCTCTCTCTTCTCTGCTTCGTCCTTCTCATTTTCCATACCCACAATTATGTCCAAGAGCCTCTTGTTCTCCTCTCCCACCTCCTTCTCTATACCTTCTGTCGACGCTCTTCCTTGACCAGTTGCGATCTCCTTTTCCAAACACCCAATCCTCTACAAATGTTTCCCAATTTCCCCTCTCAACTCTTTCTCCCTATTCGCCGCATCTTCCTGTACTTGAAATCTGTAAACAAGGGAATCAAGGCAATCGGAATTCAAGATTTACAAAAGTTAGAAAATCAAGAGAATCGGAATTTCCCATTTTACAAAAGGCAGAAAATCAAGACTTATAGAAGACAAAAAAATCAAGAAATAAGTTAGGACGAAGAAATGAAGAAATCAGGACTTTTAGGGTTTTACATAAATACTCAAAATCAAGGATAATCGAAGAAGAGAATGTCAAAAATCTAGAGAATCGAAGAAGAAATAAGAAGAAGACGGAAGAACACCTTCGACCGAAGAAGAAAATAATACCTTCTTCAAACAAAAATCGAAGTGAAAAAGATAGGTGGAAGAACGATACCTGTGATTTTCATTTGTCTCAGAAAGGCAGGGGTATTTGAAGAATGAATAAATTCATCCGCTCCATAAGCTCCTATAAGCTTGCCCTGGGGAGCTTATGGAAAGGCCAAAAATTTCAGCTTTCGTAAGCTTCCTTAAGCTGCTTCATCTTCCTTCAGCTGCAGCTCCCAAACACGCACCAATTTTGCACAGTATAAAGCATCCGCCCCATAAGCTTCAATAAGCTACCATAAGCTGCTGCCAAACGGGGCCATTATCTTCTCTACATAGTATCAAAGGATGTTTGGTTTGGTACCTCAACTTGCCGTAAAGTGTTAATAGATGGATCGATTATGTTAATAGATATATATTCAATTAAAATATCAATTTATTTTAGTTTTTTATATCTCTCTTGTCTTTTAGTCGAAATATAATTTCTTATCGTGCATATACACGATTCAAATCAATAAAATAAAACAGACTTTAAGTCTCATATTGTATTTCTGTTAAAATATTATCAATTGATTTTAATTGTGATTCGTATGAAATGGTACACGGTCATGTACCTTGTATAACAATAGAGTATCAGGTGCTCAAACGTGTATCAAGACCTTGCACGGTACACAATCATACCTATTGTATTTCTGTTATGATGCACAATTGTGTATTATGATTACACGATGACGAGGTGCACGCTCGTGCACCCTTTATAAAAGTTGGTGTACGATCATACATAAAAGGTACGCCGTTATAGGGAGTTATAGCTAATAACCACGTGTGGACAAGTGACAATATCAATACTATTATTTTTCAAAATTGAATTTCTTTTATAAGTTCTTACCGCTTGCCGTAGGCGTGTTTTTCACTTTTTCATACGCATAAGTCTGCATACACTCGTAATAAAACCCTTTAACTCATTTAGTTTATGTCTTCGTACATTCGTAATAAACCCATTAACATTGTTTGTCTGTAATTTTGTAACAAGAAAATCAACCGTAACTTATTTTTTTTACTTCGTGTCTTATAGATTGGTTTTTTTTTACTACACAACCCTAATGCACATTTTATCCAACTTAACTAAACTTTTTCAAAATAGATTTACCTCCTTCACAAATCCTATCTATATGAGACTTAACTGTTACACGTCGCATAGTTGGTTCTTAAACAATAGAAGGGACTTCTTCGTCTTGCCTAGGAGGTACGGGCGCCGTCCTAGCTCAAATACGAGGTTGCACCGTCAATCAGTTAGTCTGAGAGTTAACGAGGACAATTGCTTCCTTGTATGGGGTTACAAGGGCGGAATCGTCGTAGAACAAATAAGGTAGTTTATGAACATCTATTTTAACAAGCACAATCAATGAGAGGTTCACACAAAAGGCATTTAAGGTCGTCACATGCCTCAGGTCATGTGTGAAAAAAAAAAATATTTTGGTTTCTTTCGGTCCAAATATTTTGGTGAGATACAAATACAATAAATAAGAATATTTAACTTAAATGATTAATGTTTTTCTCGTATTCCGGCTAATTTAAAGTATAAAATATTTGGACCGAATGAAACCAAAATATTTTTAGCAATAAGAAAACTCAAAATAGAAGGGTACGAGTACAAGAGCAAATAAGGAGCTGACAGGATGCGAACAAAAAAAAGAACCAAACAAAACAAAAAGCGGCCATAATCAATCAATAGATTAATTAGAACTATGCAATGGCTAAGACTTGATAATGGATTTGCCAAGTTAAACTTTGATGGATCTAAACACGAATCCGGGGAGTTAGCCTTCGGTTTCATTATGAGAAGCCAACATGCATCAACAATCTCCATAAGTTACGCCGCTACGGACAGTGTGGGAACACATCGATCCTTCATGCTGAAGCATGCGCGCTAATGGAGGATTTGATCAGAGCATGTGATTTAGAGATCAATAAACTTTAGATTTAAGGAGATAATCTTACAATTATCAATTTCATTAAGCAAATTTGAAAATCCTCGTAAAAACTTGATCTCATCATTTCAGATATCACTAATATTTTGGTCAGTTTCCAGCAGGTCAATATACAACACATCTTTAGGAAAGTCAACAGTGTTGCCGATAAACTTACAGATTTGGGACACGACTACCCGCTAGGTTGCGCTACGATCCCCTCCAAGGTGATGGATTTCATCCGGAATAATACTCTAGTTTAGAGGGTATCGAGAAGATGATCCAATCTAATCGGTTACCGTATAATATAAAAAAATACAAACTTAAAGGGTAAAATAGTAATAATAAAAATGATATGATGCCAGCTGTAACGCAAGGTGAGTGGGGAGAGTTGTCGGGTTGTGATGTTATGCGACGCCATGCAAATGTGGCAAAGACTGGTCAACCCTCGTTATTCGTGAATCTTTATATTTATTTAAAAAATAAAGTCTCGAATAAAGAGATCTTAGATCTGGACCGTCTATGTAAGATCTGCCCGATTCTTTACTTCTGCCGCACATGCAGTTGCCCGCATTCTATATTTCCCTCTTCTTTTTCCAATTCTTTTTATTCTTTTTAAAAATGTGTTCAAGAAAATTCTAGAAGCACTACCCAACCCAAAAAAATATAAATGGTGTCGGTATAGCAAAAGCAATTCCAAAGAAAAGAGAAAAATAAAAAATATAAATAATTATATAAGTCTTAAACTATAAGGCTTATGCGTTTTTGAATTTAACATTATGATATTTCCTAGTTAAGATTAAGGCGGTAATTGACAGTCGTATTGGCGAAAATTTTCATTTGTCATGATAATCACGTAATACATTCGGGTGGGTAGTTTTGTTTTTACCTCCGGATTACAACTATGCGTTTAGTATGTGTGTCGGAGCCGAGGTGAAGCCGACGAACTACGGTTTTGAGAAACGTGGTTGTAGTTATAATTTAAAAAAAAACAATAATAATTACAACTACGCATAGGAAATGTGTAGTTGGTCGGATCTGATCGGCTTCAACTATGCATGTCATATTTGTAGTGTATATTCGAAGGTGAAAATTCCAAAGTACGTATTTGAACTGCGTAATGCTTGTGAGTAATAAAGGCTCGAATGATTTAAAGCCAACAAAATTGAAATTGAAGGAGACAAATTTAAACTTTATCAACTATATATTTGGGTTTTGAAGACCACCTTGACAATAAGAGAATTTGATAGTTGATATCAAGGTTCGATTCAAAAAATTCACATTAAGCATGTTTCTTGGAAAGTTGATGAAGTGGTTAATGTTATAGCCTCCTTGTGTCTGTTGTCTCCCATCACCCGTGCAAATGTCCCTCCAAACGTTGAAGCGCTAATCACGAGGGATGCTCTTGCAGACGTGTTCACAAGATGTCCGCGTCTTGACGAGCCGTTTTATCGCTCTTTGTGGCCTCTCGGACTATAAGTCTTAATAGTACCCCGTATTGCTTTTTTTTTTTTGGTGAACAATAGCCTAAGCTCCCTGCCATAAGGCCTTTATTGAAAGAAATGTGTGATTACAACCTAGTTAACCGAGGGAGAGACACTCCCTTCATGTCCTCGAGGATTAGACTGCGCACATTCTGCGGAGGATCCATACCAAAACCTAACGAAAAGGCAAAATTGGCTATAGCATCGGCTACCCGATTACCTTCTATAAAAGTGTGTTTGAAACTGAGAATCCAGTCTCTAGTGATGAAACCTTGGCAGCGTACCACCAGGCTAGGAAGCGGATGAGAGGAGTTCACCCCTTTCTCAATGAAGCCAAGGACCAAGAGGGAATCAATCTCCACATCAACTCTTCTGAAACCCGCCTCCCATGCAAGCTCAACCCCCACAATCACTCCTCATAGTTCCGCTTTTGGGGCTGAAGCTGCTCCAATATTCATGGCCACGCCTTTAACCCAGTCACCATCTGCGTTTCTAATCACCGCACCAGCCGCCGCCAACTCTTGGCTACCCCGCGAGGCGCCGTCCGAGTTCAACAACAATGTGTCCCTCGTTAAAAGTTCGCGCATTACGCCATTTCCACAACCACCATAGCGCAATAGCAAAGATTTCCTTCCACCTTAGCTCCATGTCCGGGATTAAATCGATATTAAGGTTCTCGAAGAGCCAGTCATCCAGTCCAAGGTCATAAACGCCTGCTGCCTTTCGATCGGAACCAAAGCTATCCAAACTGGTCTCGCAAAAGTACAATCCCTCGTTGCATGAATAAGCGACTCTCCCTCATTTGGACACGCCAGGCAAGCAGCATTGTCCGTCATATGTCTACGATGATGCTCAAATATTATATTTTCATTAAAATATTTTTGACCAAAAAACTTGCAAATATTATATTTTCATTAACATGTTTTAATTTAAATGATTGTTTTAAAAATGTTCACTAAAATATTTTTGAAAAAACAACTAAAGTCTCAAAACGATCACATAAATTCACAATTTTGACACATATAAGGCGTATTTGGTAACCGTTAGATTATTCAAGCTGAAGTTTATTGAGTAACTACAATAATTAATTGATTGGGTGAGTTTTTTTAATCAATTTGATGTGTGTTAGGAAAAATGAAGTTTATTGTATAAGATGCAAGTGTAACATTACTAGAAAAATATTACTTTTCTTTCTTTTTTGAAAAATTAATATATTAATGTAGCAAGTTATCTATCCTAACAAAATGCCATTTATTAGAAAATTACCATTTTAATAACTTATGTGATTAAAATCAAGGCCTTGATTTATAACTTTGACAGAATTGAATCACAAAACGTAAAAAAAAGTCACTAATAGTGGTGGGTCGCAAACCTAAATCTAAACCGGCTCAACTCAAACCGTCAAACCGTCAACCAATCAAGGCCTTAATTTATAACTTTAACAGAATTGAATCACAAAACGTAAAATAAAAAGTCACATTCTAATAGTGGTGGGTCGCAAACCTAAACCTAAACCTAAACCGGCTCAATTCAAACCGTCAAACCATCAACCAATCAAGGCCTTAATCTATAACTTTAACATAATTGAATCACAAAACGTAAAAAAAAAGTCACATTCTAATAGTGGTGGGTCGCAAACCTAAACCTAAACCGGCTCAACTCAAACCGTCAAACCGCCGGGTTGGCGGTTTGACACACTATTTAAAAAAAAAAAATCAAAATTGTAACGTCTTTTACTAAAACCGTCGGTACAACCGTCGTTTTATAACCGTCGGTTTCCGACGGTTTAGTAAAAAAAAATTTGTAAAAATAAAAAAAGGTTAAAACGCCGGTTTAATTGCGGTTTGAACCGTCGGTTTAGATTTGACCCTCGGCCAAACCTAAACCTAAACCGTAAACCTCCGGTTTGACCAAACCGGCGAACCAAAACCGCCGGTTCACAAACCGCCGGTTCGACGGTTTGGTTTGAACCGGACCCAACTCTACATTCTAACAATATGAATAGCAAAGAAAAAACCAATAATTATAATTATTACGAATAAAGCACAATTATTAACATATAACAAATAATTAGGATCGACAGAAGAGCATGCATACATGTGGAGGTGATTAGCAACTAATCTTATGCACGCATGAATGCATGTGCTACGCTAATTATTAACCCTAATTGCACGTGGTAAGTACACCTAAATTTTAGGGCTTTTATTTGTAAATTAAGCAAATTGTTGGATTTTACGTTTTTTTTATAAATAATTTATTTTGCTTAATTTTTACTCTTGATGATATTGTTTTGTACGACCTAGACCGCATAATTGATTTGAGCTGTCATTTCACTAATTATAAGTCTTATACTTTCATTGGATAATTATTCATATTAGTGGCCGGTTCAGTTTTTCTTCAAACTAAAGATTTTTAGTTGACGTGAAAACGGAGACCTACAAAACTTATCTTTAATCCAAGAAAGTTTATATATATATATATATATATATATACTTTTGTTCAGGTACGGTTGCTGTTTTCGGGTACGGTTGTGCGGCTGACACGTGTCTCAAAATTTTTTTTTTTAATTTTATTTTATTTAATTTTATTTTCTCAGAAACGATTGAAATTTTTATATTTTTTTCAGAAACGAATATTTTTTTTTTGAACTACCATGTTATAAATTCTGCACTATTCTCTTATAAACTTTGAACTATTTTCATATAATTCATGAACTATTACTTTTTAATATATTATGTCAAATTATTTATAAATTAATCGTTTATATATTATGAACTGTTCAATTATAATTTATGAACTATCATTTTATAAGTTATGCACTATCTTTTATAAATTTTGCACTATGAACTATTCTATTATAATTAAAAAACTATCCTTTTATAAGTTATTAACTATTACTTTCACTCGTTTTTGAAAAAAAAAATATAAAAAACTTTTGGACACGTGTCAACAACACACGCAACCGCACGACTCTACCCTAATTATAGACCATACCGGAACAACTATATATATATATATATATATATATATATATATATATTTTGCTTATTCCATGTCGGTTTTTTGTACTACTAAATTTATTTTTTTTATAATTTTTATAAAAAGTAGACTTTTATCCTAAAAACTTAACCTATTTTTGTTTATAATTTGAAAAAAATGGATAGCGATATCAAATAAAAAAACTCGAAATACAAAAAAAGTACTCGAAAGTTGGTAGTGGCCTTAAAATTCCACTTTTAATATCAATTTTTACATAGATATTACACAAGTGTTCGAACATGAACCATTATTACCACAGTTAAATATAATTTTAATATTTAAAAAATCAGATTAATTTTCCAAAAATATTAGATTTTTCTTTTTTGAAATGGTACGTTTCCGGTTCGGCTTCACCTACGTCCGGATAGGGTATTTACTGTGACCCATTAAGGGGATACCCTCCCAACCCGGAGGATTCGAACTTGAATTTCCGGACTAACACTTAAGGAGTCTAGCACCATAAACACTAGACCAACTGAGTATTGGTATATTAGATTTTTCTTGTATTGGTATATTAGATTTTTCTTGCAACAACTCTTTGATACACATAATAAATATTATTAATGTATTGTTTGGGCTCCGAAGAAGAGCCCATTGTGTGTGTATGTGGGCTCTTCTTGTGTCGGTTGATTGGCTTTATCAAAAGATGCCATTTTTCTACAATCTCAAAGATCTATCATTTGTGTCTCCAAATATAATAATTACGACTAATTAGCTTTACCTATCTTTGTTACTTGTATTAAATTAATTTGGTATCCCACTTTTTAAGGATCATTCAATCTATATATATTACTAAAGCAGCACCCATTTTGTCCACGTGTCAACCTCTAAGGCCGTCCACGTAAGCTTTTTTTTCAATTTATTTACAGATTTGCCACAACGTATTTACAGATTTGCCATTAATTATTTTATGAGAAAATTTTTTATTAGAATTTGTAAACAGTCATCATGCCACGTCAATTTTATTTAAATAAATAATTAAAAAAATAAATCTACATATCTACCAAGATTTGACACATTTTTTAATTTAAAACTAAATCAAATTTTGCTCCTCTATCTAAATCTAAGTAAAAGTGATAATATATTATGGTATAAATATAATAGTCGAATAATAATCTTTGTAATAGAATTTTAATTATGTTCTTTTATTTATTTAAAAAAAATTAATTCTCATATGTTAGTCATATTAATTAATAAAAATACTTTTTTACTATAAATTGATATCAAATATATAATGTATGAAAGTGAAAATATAATATTTACTTACACAATCCCGCACAAGGTGCGGGCACTAAACTAGTTGACAATACAATCAAATCTCTTCAAATTTTATTTTATGACATTTTTAAAATATTTTATTTTATTGGATGAATTTGATAAATATGTATTTTATAGTGCGCATGAAGGGTTTTTTTAATAATTTTAGAAAAAAGGAAAAAGAAATATAAAAAATTAGTTTAGTTAAAGGGTATATTTTTAATAATTTCAAGGAAGAAGGCGACACAAACTATCGTATTGTTACCGAATATCTTAAAATCAGGTTTGATATCCAATATGTTAATATCCAATTGTAGTAGCAAATATGTGATTACTCAACTGTAATAAAATATGTTAATATCAACGTATGATACTCTTAATACCAAACATAATACCTAATATTTTAATACACAAATCTGATATGAAAAATGATATTACCCAACATAATATTAAATATGTTGATAACCAACGTATCTTAATACCCAAGTGTGACATTCAATATGTCAATACTCAGCCGAAATACATAATATGTTAATGCCCATGTTTGATACTAAATATGTTAATACCCAATGTAATACTAATAACTTCACATACCCAATTTTCACGTAACCAACTTCACTCACTTACTCAATGTAGTAACCCAATTTTACATACCCAATTTATCCTTTTGAGGCAAAATATGGAATTTTTAGAAATTCGAGTAATTCGCTACAAATATAAATTTGGGTAATTTTCTGTAATTATCTTTTGGGCGCAACATCTACAAATTGAGAAAGTGCATACTTAATATCTTCGATAAGAAAATAAAAAACGGTGCATTATTAGATAGATTAACTTTTTTAATGTTATTTACACGAAGTTTAAATTACTATATGTCGAAAATACTCGCAAGCACTTAACCATTATAGGTCCGAACATTAAACTCAAACTCAACGTCTCATGACACGTTTTTTTTCGTCAAATGTCTCCGGCGTTGACAATACTCATTAGATTAGTCTCCGTTGGCTAGTAAATGTAGATAGAATTTCAAAATTTTAAGGGCAATTTTGGTAACTAGGTGATAGCATGAATTATAGTCTATATTTTGGGGTTTGTTTGGACGTTTTATCTTTCATAATCTGCATGTTTGTATGTGCATTATGTGATTTTACTACCATTTCATCTACCTTTGCGAGAATCGAGGTCTACATCTAGTTTCGTTGTAATTGCAGGTAATATGGTACGTTTTGCATCAAAAAGGAGCAAAAGGAGTCATGAGTCATTTGGAGCTACATCCAGGGAGCATAGCCATGGATTAAAGATTTACTTTGGAGCAGTTTTGAGAGATTTCACATTCAGTTGTGAGTCACCTCGGTTGACCAGAGATTCATCTCGACCGAGGTGATCCAGAGATGCCGACTCGACCGAGGCGAACACCTAGGACGCGGCGAGAATATTTTATTCTTGGAAGAGATCTTTTAAAATTGGAAAGTGATCTTATATTTTTGGGCTTGGCTCCTGGATGGAAGGAGATATGCAGAATATATATTTTACCTATATTTATGGGAGAATATCTTTCTAAGATTTATTATCTTTGGAGGGTTATTTTCCTATAAAAGAGATCGGATTTTCCACAATTCCGACATCCGCTTACAGTTGGAAATCACGCAGCAGCAACATACTCCAATTTGGGAGAGAGTTGAAGAACCTTTTTGAAGGTTGAAGGAAGATTGAAGTCCATAGCTTTTAAAGCTTTTTGGAGGGTTTTGTAAGATTGTCTTCAATTCCCCTCATTCGTTGTCTTGTCTTTTTGGATTGCTATCCAAGGAACGCTTTGTTGTGATATTTGATTCAGTTATTGAAGTCTTTTCATTAAATTTTTCTTTGTTCAAATATTCACCTTCTTCCCATATATTTAATACTTTCATTATGATGATGAGTGGCTAATTTCCTTGTGTGATTCTAGGGTGATTGGCTGAAGGTTGTGGGAAAAACGATGATAGAATAATCTTAGATTCCAGTAGGATCCTGAAAGTTCGAGTCTTTAACCTTAACCCTAAGCATCTCGTTCGGTTGATGAACATCTCGGCCGGGGTGGAATTCTTCTGACCGATGTGACTTATTCGACCTTAAACTGAGAGTTAAGTGCTAGAGATTGCTAAATCCTATTCTTATTACACCTTCCTGGTTCAAAGCAAGCTTAGGATGAGACTTACCCGGTAATTCCTTAGCTTGTGTATTAACGATCATAAGTGTAGGTAATAAAGGTTTATCCTTTATTGGGGTTTGAGTGTGCTTCCATCCCATCTTTGTGAGTTAGCCTGAGACTTACCCGGTAAAGGTTGATTCTATTCCCTTAGATGGTGTGTTAGTTTGAGGTTATAGTTCTTTATCTTGATTCCTTGAGACTTACCCGGTAATAGGAGTTACGGTTTAGGATTAGTGTGTAGTGAGACTTACCCGGTGATCTACTCCACTTTAGTAACACCTTCCCCACGCAAAAATCTCAGCTTTGTCCGCTTATCTATAGATCTTGAGTTGGAACCACAACTAGATGCCTTAATCCCTAGAATTGCATGTTTGCTTTATTGACTTCTTATTCATCTTTGATTGTGTTAATTGCTCTTGTGGTTAGTATTGACATAAGCACACCGTATTGACTTTGTTTCACCGAGTCCCTGTGATCGACCCCTGGAATTTTCTTGCTTTTACTACGATTGACCCGTACACTGCGGGTTCGCATCCTTGTTTTAAGCTTAAGTCTAGGGTTATAAATTTAAAGCTTGCACACACCGTTTGGAGCGAACACTAGGCCTTTTGGAAAAACTATAATAGTAATTAGGCTTTTTAATGTTTCAATTAGGTAAATATACCCCAACTTTTTGTATTTATTTTCAAACTCTACACACTCTTCTCTTAAGGGGTACATTTACTAAACACAAAACTAAAAAAAGTCTAGTAAATCAAATTGTTTCAAATTTTAATAGGTTACTAAAGGCAACATGCTCGATTTACAAGATGTGCAACGTATTGCGACAATCTTGAACTATTGAAATTCAACTTAAATTGAGCGCAATCGCTCATCGTTATCCTGTATATCTTGTAAATTCGTGTTATATTCTTAACAATTCCATTTTATTATTATTCTTCTTTTAACTTTCATTGATTGAACTAACTTTGTTTGATTGATCTAGCACATATATAAAGAAGACCCAAGTACAATTTGATACATAATATATGTGAAATCGTTTAAGATCAAAACTTATATCATTGGTTTGTTGTAATATTATGCAACAATACCTACCACATGGTGTGTGATATCTCATAGTTGTCAATATAATCGATGAGCACACAACAACTTATATCGTATGGTCACTTTTTTCTAAATAATTTCATTCATTAATAATGATGGAAACTGAAAACCGTAAACAAACATATATATCAAAGATTAGTTGATGGTCTATATTTCAATTATTTTGTTTTCTAAATTATTGTTTTTGTTTACTTTAATTTTATATATATATATATATATATATATATATATATATATATATATATATATATATATATATATATATATATATATATATATATATATATATATATATATATATATATATATATATATGCATTTTAGTTTTAGAAAAGTATAAATTTAGTGTCCGAATCATAGGTAGCAAGGATGACCTATATATGCAGTTTATTTATAGTTTATGTACGAGGGTTTCCAGGGGCGGATCTAGGGGGGTAACGGGGGGGTACGGTGCTCCGACTTATGACCTCGTTTTGTCTAAGGAAGCCTAAGGAATGAGGAAAAAGAAGTGAAAAAAAACCCTCCTTATAGGTGTTATTTGTGTTGATTATAAAAGATGCGTGTTATTTGCACGACGTTCGATATTATTTTTTGACGAAAGTTACAGTTCGATGACGTAGGACGAACGTTCGTGAAGGCCGTTGACACGAAATGACTAAGACGTAATCAGAGGCTATCGGCGTAAAAGACATTTTTTTATCCGAATAAAATCAACGTAATTTCATGGTAAAATTTGAACATTGGTGCCCTACGCAGGTCGTTGTGTACTCTAAATGTGAATTTCTTCGTTACTTAATAGATCGAGTTTCGTGAATCTAGAAAAGTAAAATCATGTATAAAACAGTAGAAGGGTCGCGACTTCCTAAAATTTTATATTCATTTTTATTAGTTGATTTTAAATTAAAACTTATATGTTAGATATTTACTATTTGGGTATTAAAAAACACAAAAGAACTATATTATAATATATTTTTATAAACTTTAATTTTATTAGAGTATTTATATTATTATCTCGCATATTATAAATTTATAGCCTAAACAATTTTTTCAGTTACAATGCAGGAGTCCCTTGTAATTTTATTCAAAAGAAAAATATAAATTGTTTATCAATACATACATTTGTAATTATAAATACATGTGGATCAACTTTGTATAATTTAGTATAAGCTTAACCATTTTTTACTATTGAATTTTCAGTAATATTATTATTTAATGATTAAAAACACCTTTAAAAGTAATAATCCGATGACAATAATCATAATTAGGGTATTTTTAAATGAACGATCTAAAAACATATATAAATATTTAGAGGGAAAAACGGTTTAATATTAGGGCCCGTTTGGTTCCAACTCCGGAAACGGAAACGGAATGAAAACGAATTTAGTCCATATGTATATCCATATTCATGAAATTCTATGGAATCATTCCTTATTTTTACATGCAAAATACACTTGTCTCCCCATATTTTGTTACCCTATAGGGTATCAAAAGTAATCAAATTTAACTTCAATTACTTCAAATCACAATGAATGATTCCAACAACTTTCATGAATAAGGGAATACATATGGACTAGATTCGTTTCCATTCCGTTTCCGATTCCGGAGATCAAACCAAACGGACCCTTAATAATATAATCCTTTATTCATCACTAAGAAAAGTATTTGAATTAATAATAAAAGAACCATAATTAAAGTCAAATGCGACAGGAGATTAAACACTTTAAGAGATTTGGAGAATAATGCAATTCTAATAAGGTGCATATTTGGCGGGTCCTTTGATTATTCTTTTGTTACACTTTGCTTCCATTAATATTAATCACAAAGTATGATTATTTTGTATCGATTAAAGCAAGCACAAATGATTTTTGTTTAACACTATCATTGATAGTTATTAAAAATGATTTAAATCATTACAAATTCTTTAGTTTAGGTAAGTGTTTACTTCTTTAAGTTTAGACTTAAAACGTGTAACCATTTCATTTATTGTTTTCCTACATACTGATGGACCGCATAGCGGAGATCTGATCTTATATAATAGATTCGGAATGTCACCACTTTAGATGTGATAACTTATTATTTTGAAGACATTTTTGTAGGGTAATAAGGATACAAATCTAGGACATGTGACCTACAACCCAAAATAAACACACATAGTACTGCAGATAGACATGTAATCCTCATGAACATACCAACTACCTGATACCAATAGTCATGAAATACATCCCAAACCGGCACAACTCATGAGGCTCATTCCACCTTCGGCAAAGTAATCAGCAAACATATACACTCACAAGCCAAACAAGTGCTTAGATGATGAGGGACCATCCCCGACACTACCTCAATGACCGATTACAAGATTAATGGCTAAGACATTAAAGGATAATGCAGGTACATCATCTTTGAGTACTACTATGAAAGGAGCTATCACTAGAGCAAGAGCAAAAGACATCCATGAGGAAGTTGCTAACTTATTAGCAACATGTGCACTTAAAGAGGCCTCACTCATACAGCTCCGCTTAAAAAGTTTGTATTTTATTCATTTCAATTCAATCAAAGAGAGAGCATTGATTTGAATTGTTATGATTCCTTGTTTGATTGTGCTTGTGTGTGTTAATCTTCTTAAATGTTGGTGATCCTGGTCAATTCTAGTCCCTTGTTGTGCTTGTCTTACTTAGAAGGCTTGTGTAATGTTAAAGAAGGGAGACTTAAGTTAAGTTCTTCGTTAATGGGTTTTGACACATAATTGGTTAAGGTTTTTTGCGAAAATATCTTCGTTCGTATCTTCCTATATTTCCACTAATTTCCTTCCATAAACCATCTTCTTATCTTTCTATTATCAATCCACCAAACTCACGTTCTTTGTTCGAAGTTTTCATAAATCTCGGCCGTACACAAAATCTCGACCGAGATTCCTATCCTAGATTTGTTCTCTGAGACTGTCCGCAGACTTACAATCTAGATCAGGCAATCGTGACTTCACCCCGCATCATCAAACCTCGGGTCAATGGTCACTCCACCTTCAAATTGAAGCATGGAGCAAGATATAACTCCGGAAAAAACCAACTATTGAGATGCAATCATATCTCTAACTCTAGTTGACACTTATCCACATGTTAGGATCGCAGATCGATTAAAGGTTAGTCACTCTTATACCATATTAAAGTCCGACACATACATACCGTTAAACGGATCGTATACATAAGAGCGTATAACTCGTTTAATTCAGATTCAATTTAACTACAATTCTCTGAAATTAATTGACAATAAAAGTACACCAATCTTGTATACTAGACTTCAAATGTTTAACATTATTACAAGTAAAGTAACTATTCATAATTTCTCCACTATCTCTATATCTTATCATATTTTTTGTATATCATTGTACTAAAATACTATAATGAGAGTGATTGGTGCTTTAAATGAATTTTTTAGGTTTACGTTTATGCTTCTCTTGCATTTTCTTGAATAAAGAATTTGACTACACATGGATAATGGATCACTAATGGAAGTGATGATGATTGATGACCCCATGAGATCAAACTATTTAGTAATTTAAATTCAATATAAATTTGATTTAATGTCGTTATTTATGTGGATTATTCTTATATGGAGAATGAGATTATGAGAATAATCACTTTTTATTACTTAACATGTATTGGTTCGTCTTGAAGAATACTTTTGATTGGTGTGACTGAAACCAAAATTTATAAATTCTTATTCTTCCTCACGATTGAAGCAATGAAATACTTTGGGACAAAAAAAACCAAAAAATAGTTGAATAATTATATTTTAGGGTTTGAGTTAAAAAGTGTTGTTATGGTGAAAATTAATATTCTTTTTGAAAAATAATGTATTTGTTTTTATTTCGAACAAAATATCGATGTATTTGAAACTAGTCAATTTTGACCGGTTAATGGTCAACAATAGTTCCCGCTTTTAATCCTAATCTTATATATATAATCAGGTTGACATATTGATATCATAATAACTATCTCTCCTTTTTATTGTAAATTTTTACAAATATGTAAGGGCTTATTTGATATGCGTCCCATGGAATCAGAATTCGAATTTAGAATCACTCAAACCGATTCTCGTGTTTGGTGTCAAGAAAGAATCAGAACAAGTCATTCCAAGGAATGGATTATTCTCGTATTTTTTATGCCCCGATTCCTGGAATTTTTCGCGGGTCTGGGTCATCCCAAATTATCTTTTCAAATAGAGTGTTTTAAATTTTAAGTGGTTGATTGGTGTTGAAAAAATTAAGATATCAACATATATTTTTTTTATAAAATCAATGTATTTTCAACCTAACTTTTTAGTTTATAATTTTAACTAAACATCACATTTCAAGAATCGAATTAAATTATTTTTATTCTATTTCGTTTCCTAATTCCAATCCAATTTCTACCAGCCTACCAAATGAGCCATAAGTGATATCAACTAATATCTTTTGGTATCAAGTAATATACTGAATACATAGCTGTATGGGCCAATAGGCCCAATAGGCCCAATAATTATGTTAAGACAAAAGCCCAGTTCAAAAATCAAGCCCATCTCACACCAGAAGTTTACATAGCTGTATGGCCCAATAGGCCCATCAAGATGATAACTTTTCTCTCGTTTCATACCTTGGACATCTCTTCTCATACAGCAAGTGCGCCGGATACCACTGTCTCTCCTTCTAACCAAAAAACAAAGCTTGAAAATATGATATATAAAATTCAAAGAGATTTCGTAAAAGGTGAGATTTATGTAAAACGATGGGTACCTAATATGACCAATTTTTGTCACATGTTATTAATGTTAATACATATATTAAAAAAAAGTCACATAAAAGTCCAAAATTGTAAATTTATATGTTTGGTAAAGAAGTTGACCTTAGTAAATACTAAAGCTATAAAGACATCATAAAATTAAGTTTGCAAAGGACACAAATTTGACTTTTCCTCCATATTATGCTGATTGATGAAGCAAACACCACTCAGAAATAAAATATTTTATTTTATTTAGTTTTGACAAATCAGAAATAAATGTTGTTTTGTCAACACCAGACAAATTTGACCGACCAAAATAGACCTTCAAAAAAAATAAAAATGATAATGTCAATTTTGAATATAATATAACTAGTAGTCTGTACGGATTAAGTTCACTGTAGTAAATATCTAAGAACAATTTTGATCATGTAATGTAATTTCTTCTAAAGAAAGTTATCTAAAATATTCCTGCAAATGAGAATACAAAGTTTGTGATCGAGTGACGTTAGTATTAAAATTTTCAAATAATTAATTAATTAACAATATAATTAATTTTTAATTTTTTTCAAAAATATGTCTAATATGAACTTCTTTGGAGACACGAAGATCCGGTAAGAAACCAGATATAATCGTCCCAACCTTCCATGAAAAGCTCCAAAGATAACGAGTTCATTGTTTATCTTGTAACATCCTCATCTAGTTCGGTGTAAAATATGTCCCCTAATTTTTCGTTCTTATCCATTTGAAAACCAATAACTTATCGAGATAATCGGTAGTTGAAGTTTATTAATAGTAGAAACTTGTCATGCAGTTGAAATATGTATCTACCTTGACGTGTGTTTGTAAAATTACCGAAAATAATTTGTTTTTTTTATTAAAACTGTTTTTTAAAGTATTACACTAAATTACTACGAACTTACTCAAAAGTGCCACAAATTACTCAAAAAGGACGGGATATCAAAAGTGCCACGACTTACTCAAAAAGAACGGAATATCCGGTTCCGGCATACCTACCGAGCGAATAAATCCGCACACTATACAGCTAGTTTATCGTTTAATATTCTTTTTGGCTTGAGTGTAGTGTGGGACTCTCCATAGGTATAAAATTTTCTCCCTATAACTTACAAAATGACAAACATTTAAGCTAACATAAGCTCTCACAACCATAAGCTTTCAAACACTTTTTGAAGCACTAGATAAAAAATACGACCCGATCCGAAACAAAACCGATGTATGAATGATTTAATCAGTACAGCTTGCAATTCAGGAAAAAAGAAAAGAAAAGTAGGTAGTTGCAAGAAGATGAAGATGGGACTTGGAAACCTAATGATAGGAAGAGAGTTGAGCTGCTTTTGATAAATGCCCATGTGCAGTTTGTCTCTTGAAGTTGAATTAACACTCAAAGATCATCAAATCATCTATCATGTTATGATCAAGCCCATAACATGATACGACCCCGGAATTCGTCTCGGAAATTCCGGGATTGGTAGCAATAGCTATTAGCATCAGTATCAATCCTTAAAGAAACTGCTAACATGTTTCAATGGTCTGTTATCTGTCAAAATATGCAGAAGATCCCGAATGTCGGATAACCGATTCAATTGTGAACAGAGATTTAGAACAAAGAATTTAGAGCAACTATCAATAAAGATCAGAACCAAGAGACAATTCAATCAGTACATGAACCAGTTTGAAGATACAAACTTCTCTTCACCTTCCATTTCTGTGTTCTTCTGTTTTGTCACAATGTCATGAAAATTAAAAATGAGCAACACATAAAAATTGTTTCTGTGATCCTCCAAAGCTATGAGACAGTGCTAGTGAGTGTGTTTTGGTGCTTCAAATTATTAAAACCTATTCAGCTGTAGAAACATCTCATGGTTACTGAAAATGGAGGTGAGCCATAACAGGAAGGAAGAGAGTATCAAAGAAGTGAGAGTTTTCGGTTCTTCTGCGAAAACATCTCAATTGAATTCGGGTAAAAATCTCAAATTCTTTGCATCCTCCTAGCCAAAAACATGAATGAAGAAGAACAACAATGAGTTTTTTTTTTTTTACCGATTTAGCAAGGATTCTTTGCTGATGGATGATTCAATCCTCGACGCCAGGAGTAAAAGCGTCCGGAAATTGTTTCAACAACCCATCACGGCACAGTTATAGACAAAACTACTCGATTGCTTTCTACCGAGCAAGATCCATTGAGGCGGACCATCATTAGGCACCCAAGCATTCACCTCGATGACTCCTTCACCGTAACTCCTAGGCCCACCAACAACAATCAACCGATCACCACACCCTCTGAATGCGAGACCCCATCCGTTCATGGAACCCGCACGCTCGGGCAATCTCCCAACCGTATACCACACCTTGGTTTGCTTATTGTATTTCCTCACTTCCATGTCAGCGTAATCAGCAGCATATAGTTCGTTATTCACAACCGCGACTAAAGGAGGAGCTTCAGCCGAAGGAGGCATTTCATTTTCCCTTGGTGTACCGGTTTTTACCGGTGACATGCTTGGAATTTCATTCCAAGTCCTTGTTTGGAGATCAAACTCCTCACCACAAGTCAATAGTTTAGAATCATGTCCACCGATCCCCCCGATCACATAGAATTTCCCGTCCATGAATACCCCGGAACACATCTTCCTCGGTTTATTCATCGGGGGAAGCACATCCCATGTTTCCTTTTCTGAATCATAGAGTTCAGCTGAGCTAAGAATTTTACCTTGGGAATCACAACCGCCAGCAATGATTGCAATATTACCAACACTGGCGGAACCGAACAAGCATCTTGGAGCAATCATCCTCTCACCGAGAGACCACGAGTTTGTTAATATGCTGTATTTATACACAACATGAGACAACACTTCCTTGCCAAAAATTAGCAGTTGAGTACCAACTGCCAACGACTCCTTATCCGAACACATGAAGCATTCATTGCAAGACAACCTCGGAAGCTGCATCCACCGACAAGCGATTGGATCAAACGCCATCCAATCAAACAACTGACAAGAAAAGTAAACCCAATGCTCAACCACATCATTCATTCTCCTCAATCTATAAAGCTCGCCACTTCTTAACAAAGACCGAAACCCTTGGTTCAAAGAGGCAATAGAACCATATTCAGCTCTCGAGAGTCGTAAGAGGCAATTAATAGAGATGTCACGGCCAATGGGATGGATAAGAGAGCCGGTGTCTGAATCACCTCCAACTTCATCCACGGGTTCATCCTCGGAATTAGAGGATGAACCAATCTGGAAGATATCAACTTCTTCCAATTCATCTGAGAGCTTTGCTGACTTCCTCAATCCACCTTCCACTTCTTTGGATTCCATTCTTCGCTTGCCACCGGAGACTTCGACTTCGAGCCTATAAGTCATGTAAGCCCACTTGCTTTCTTGCTCACAGGAGCTTGGCAAGGCTCTTGAAATGAGACAAGACCTACCCTCTAACATATCTAAGCCAATTCAACCAAACGATCGGGGACAAACCCTAATCCACAAACCCTTGTTTTCTGCCTCAATCTACTACAATAGCAAGTTCAGCTACAAATGCTCCAAGGATGTATATAAAACCCTAATAACAGGACAGAAATTAACATCAGTTTCGATTAATAGAACCATTATCACAGACGAATCTGATCAACAAGGATTTAAAAATCAATTGAACCAGAGAAATCAAATTCACTTCAGGAAATTGAAAACGAATAAGAAATTTCTGTTTTCAAAGTATTCAACATGGGAAACACCGGAAGCGGAAAGCCCAGAAAAAGAGGAACGAAACAGGAACAACAGATCTTCAAAAGTCCAGATCAGAAATGAACAGATACCTATTGCACCCAACCAAAAAAACAATTTTCAGATTTGCAGTAATTGATTAAAAAATGATCAAATTAGAACTGCAATCCAACAAATTGGATCTGTTCACCTCAAAACCATGGAAAAAAGAAACAATTTAGCTAAATTAAAGAAGACAAATCAGCGCAAGAACAAAGCAAATAAGGAATCAGATAGTAACTTACTGAAGTGGATAAGATAACACCCAAATGGAGGATTGGATTGGATTGAATTGGAATGGATTTGAAGAAGATGAACTGAAACACGCAAATCACAATCTCAATGTATAAATGGACGAGTAAAAGGAAAAGGGTAAAGAAAAGGTTTCTCTTTCCTTTTCTCTCTCTATCCCAATCGGGAGAGAAGAAGAAGAGAAGAAGGTTTGTATTGTTGGAACTCTCTCTCTCTCGATAACTATGAGTTTGTTGGGCTCATCAGAGAGTTGAAGCCCATTGGAATTCGTCCTTTGATTTCTGCAAACTGCAATTCTTCATCTTTTTATTTTTTTTGGACCTGTAAATATACCCTTTTCGCAGAGAATTTTAGCTTAATAGTCAATTAAAATTCAATTTGATGATTAAAGGCCGTAATTAGGCACTAACGGGACCCACCAGTGGATTCGCCAGCCGGTTTTGCAAGTGGCATTTCTTTTTAGGCTAAATAGTACAAAAACATCCATTAAATAAGTCAATTTGCATAAAATTACCCTTTAAAATAAAATGCTCCAAAAGTTCTCCATCAAAACAAGATTCCATAAAATTACTTTAATTAGGTATATTTGATGAAATCGTGGTATTTTGTGCAAACTTAATTTTACTTCATGGTTTTTTCCCGACTTTTATGGTATTTTCTAAAAATGTTAATTTGACTGTAGTTTTCCACTTGTTTGTTTTGGTGTTTGGGTTGGCGGGCGGAAAACATGTTTGCATTGAATTGATTGGAGTTTTCCCACTTGTTTGTTTGGGTAGTGGGTCTTTGCGGTGGGTAAGACGGCGTTTAATGCTGCTTCCGTTAAGGTGGTCAAACATGAGAAAGCTTGTATTGAAAATCAACATGTGTTACTTCCGTTCGGTTTCGACATCTTTGATTTTCTTGCAACCAATGCTATTGAAATTCTCAAGAGGGTGCAACGGGTCTTGCATGACAACGTTATGTCTCCTAGGTCTTCTGATGTTGTTTTTAATAAGATCGGATTTAATATTCAGAAAGGATTGGCGGCACAACTTGTTGCCCGTATTCCTTCTACTCCATGTAAATTTTGAAATATTATAAATAGCACTGATAAAATATTATGAAAAAAAAAAAGAATAAACAATTTGGTTTACTAGGTTTTTTTCTAGTTTTGTGTTTAATAAATGTACTCCTTGAGAGAAGAGGGTGTAAAGTTTGAGAATAAATACAAAAAATTGGGATATATTTACTTAATTGAAACATTGAAAAGCCTAGTGACTACTATAATTTTTCAAAAAGGCCTAGTTATCAAAATTGTCAAAAAAAAATTTAACAACTAGTTTTCTGCAAATTAGTATATTTATGGGTGATTTAATGCAATTTACTGTTTTACCGGATACCGGCGTCTTTCCAGTAAAGACACGTGTAGACGCTGTAAAAGGCTTACGGCGGGAGAGTGACCTGCGTGCACGAGTTATCTCGCGGCGATATTTTGGTCAAATTTATCGTCTAGTCAAACTACCGTGTCCCAAAGTGCGTTTTTGAGGTGGGCCCCTTTTTTATTATTAAATACAGGATTACAAGTGAAGCGACCAGTAATCCGCTGTTAATGAAGATTAATCAAGATTAGGTATGAAATCCTGTAGAAGAAGACAAATCACAATTGTCTGCCGATCTTATTAATATTATTCATTTTATCAAAAAAGATTATTACTAAGGAAAATAAATGCATTTATTCAACCTTTCTTTTTCTTTTTTAATGGATTTATACGACCTTTCTAAATCCACTTAAACAATATTAGAATAATTTTTTTTAAATATTTACATGATTTAATGAATATTAGTGATTAAGGTTGTTAACAGATCTGAGCTAAAAATCTCAACTTGTTAATTGGTTTGATGATGGAACCTCGGTAGACTCATGTGCAGGCTTATATACACGGCGCTAATCTACAGTCCAACACAAGTTAGTAAGTTCAAACTAGGTTTGTACTCTAGTTATACTTACGATACATTTTTCACATCTAAAATTGTGACATAAGGTTGATGAACTATTATTCTTGTTAAGTTCAAACCACTGTCTTGATTTGGAAAAGACGGTCCTATTATATCTCTATACAAAAATAATTGTTTATTGTTGACGAGAATATAAATAATGAAGTACAATTATAATTTATGAACAATATATTATTAGAGGAGATTTGGTCTTATCTACATCTAAGTTGTTATGGTCTAGGTTGGTAGGATTATTCTTCTCTATCATATACTGTATTGTGTGTAAGTATTGTTCATTATCCATATAAATATACAAGCATTCTTGGTTTACAATACTCTTCTTTTATATGTTGTCAGGTTGTGATCCGCACCACAAAACCGTTTCCCTCACCGGTAAAAAAAATGACAGAATTTGCCTCATCCTTGGCAACCCCTTATGAACCAACATAACCGTTCATAGTAGTAGCTGGTTCTCACAAACATCATCAAGCTTGTGCCAACTAATTAGTTCATTGTTCATACTCACACAGTCTGATGGTGTCATATATCTCCTAGTCTATGTTGACGATATAACCGTAACTGGAAGTTCCACACGACTAGTATCTAAGATAATTACTTGTTTGTTGACCAAGTTTTATGTCAAGGACTTGGGTAGCCTGAGCTAATTTCTAAGAGTTGAAGTTCAACCAATGATAGTAGGCATCGTCGTATCTCAGAAGAAATACATCGATGATATTATTCAAAGAGCATGTATGGATCAAGCTAAGGTTGTTTCGACACCGATTTCAACATCTAAGCATCTGCACAACAACAATTAGTCAATTCTTCTTTCTCCACATGATTATAGAAATGTTGTGGGCTCCCTTTAGTATCTTCGTCTTACGAGACCAGATATTAGTTACTCAGTCAACAAGTTATCATAGTTTATGCACAAGCCAACACTAGTTCACTAGAATACTTTAGAACGGTTGCTCTGGTATATGTCTGACACTTCATCTTGGGATCAACATCTCTAAGTCACATAACGCTTCTCTTCATACCTTTTCTGATGCTGACTGGAGCGGAGACAATAACTACATATCCACCACTAGTTATATATTGTTCTTTGGCTGCAATCTAATTTCGTGAAGCTCAACAAAAAAAAAGACAATAGCACGGTCATCAACCCAGACAGAATATAAGGCTCATGCAGATACAACGTCTGAAATTTATGGGTCACAAATTTACTCAATGAGTTAAGGGTCCGAGTTTCTGTTGTTCTAGTTGTCTATTGTGACAACATGGGTGCTACAAGTCTCGGCTCAAATACAGTCTTTCACTCTCGAATGAAGCATATTGCGTTAGCATTTCATTTTGTTAGAGAGCAAGTGCAACGGTGCAACTTGGGTGTGAGTTTTGTGTCTACAAAAGATCAGAACTAAACCTTTGTTGCATGCTCGGTTCTAAGAACTCATATGCAAATTCCAACTTCATAAATCACACCTCACTTAAGAGAAGATATTAGAGAAGATTTAGTATTATCTACATCTAAATTGTTATATACTTGGTTGTTAGAATTATTATTCTCTCCTATACTCTCCTATATATACGTATCGTTTATTATCCGATTCAATATACAAGCATTCTTGGTTTACAATAATCTTCTTTCATATACCTTAACATATATTATATTCTTCTCTCCTATAGTATAATTAAGAATGAAATACAATATATTTCATATATTTTGTTTGGTTTTATGTGATCCACATAGCATAACATAAAAAATAAGATATTATATAACAATTATTAATCGAACGGTATATATTACGATCATATGTCACGTCATATCGTAATTTGAAAAGATAGAAAAATGAAAGTCGAGATAGATTATGTTTTTTTAATCAATAATAAATATTGAGATTTTATGTATCGAAAACACTATTGTTGATTGTTGAATCATGCTCTAATCGCTTTTGAAAATGATAGATTTCCACTTTAATAATAACACTTAACTTTTTAATTTGCATGGCTCATATAATTAATTAATATAATATAATTTTTAATTAAGTGGATTTGAACTTGCCATTCGCCATTTATTAACAACTTTCCGTCCATTGTGGCCCTTACTTTCCCTGCCGACTTATTACTAATATTAATAATATATTTCCTTTTCTTTTCATATTTTAATCAATTCAAGATTTGAATTTCATCTATGAATAATAAGGTCCCACGTGACGTGGACATTCTTAGCCTAATATATAAGGTCGGTAGGCTACTCCTTCTATTGTCAATTGGTTTTAGGATGAAACCTCATCGAGTTTATGTGTTGGGTTTAGGCCTAACGCGTATGTGCGCTCGTATGCACATGACACACGCTCTACCGGTCCGTCTGTATCGGGCTTTGACATGGTATCAGAGCAGTTAGTCTCAATTCAGCTTGCGATCTAACCTATGGACAAGTGCAACTCGGTCTATATCCTCTAGTTGCACTTGCGGGAACGTGTTGGAAATAATAAGGTCCCACATGATGTGGACACTTCGAGTCTAGTATATAAGGTCGGTGGACTACTACTCCTATTGTCAATTGATTTTATGATGGAATCTCATCGGGTTTATGTGCTGGGTTTGGGCGTAACGCGCATGTGCGCTCGTATGCACACGATCCCCACTCTATCGATCCGTCTGTATCGGACTTTGACATGGTATCAAAGGAGTTAGTCTCAATTCGGCTCGCGATCCTAACCTATGGACAAGTGCAACTCGGTCTATATCCTCTAGTTGCACTTGCGGGGGCGTGTTGGAAATAATAAGGTTTCACATGATGTGGATACTCCGAGTCTAGTATATAAGGTCGTTGGGTTACTCCTTCTATTGTCAATTAGTTTTAGGATGGAACCTTATATGATTTATGGGTTGAACTTGAGCCTAACGCGCATGTGCGCTCGTATGTACACGATTCCCGCTCTACCGGTCCGTCTGTATCGTACTTTGAACATCTACAAGATTAATAATTGTTTTTGTATTAAAAAAAAGGTCAATTTGATGGTGATAGTTAGATCGAGGCTTCGTCAATTGTTGTTTGGTTGAAGCAAATTTGATTTTAATCTATAATTATAATGACAATGACCAATCACGTACTAACTACATAACATAAAATATTTGGATTATTTTTTAAATGATAATACTTTTACATTTTTTTTTAAAATTATCTTTTATCAAGAACTTTTTTAATGGGAAAGATTTGGTTTAAAGAGATTTGGTAAGTATGGGGTTGGATACTAGATTATGTCATTGATTAATGAAATTGAATTATAATATATCAACATAAGTACAAATAAAAATATATATAAAATATAACGTTATAAATATAAAAGGACATCAAAGCATATTGCCTTCTAAAAGGAGTGTGAATAAATATTAATAATTTATTTTATTATAAATAATAATAAAAAGTTGTAAATTTGCTAATTTTACGATCTCAAAGAGAGAGTTTTTTAAATAGAAAATATAATAATAATTGAATTTTCATATCCGACGGCTGGAAATGAAGCGGCGGATTATCACGAGAAATTGATGATTTGATTTTGACAAAAATGGGAAGAAAATAATTGTTGCAGAATTTACTGCCCATCCATTTCGGGTAAAATTAAGTACATATTTTCTTTTCATTGGCTGTCGACGTGTACTTCTTTTCCATTTTAGTTTTTTTTACTGTGTAAATAATTTCACATGCATGAGGACAATTTGATGTTTTTTTTAAAAATAAAATATATTAAACGAGTATGTATATATATACTAGATATGAGACCCAAACCTAAACCGCCGGTTTAGGTTTGACCTAACCTAAACCGTAAAAATTCAAACTTAAAATTAAACTGGCGGTTTAGCCGGTTTACTAAAAAAAAAAAAAAAAAAAAA
>BSUD01000002.1:159601756-159762544 GCA_033239045.1 Fagopyrum esculentum | reverse complement strand
AAAAAAAAAAAAAAAGGGAAATTGGACCAAACCGGCCCAAACCTGTGGTTAACCGTCGGTTTGGACAAAAAAAAACCAAACCGGCGGTTAAACCTAAACCGGTAACCTATGGTTTGGCCAAACCGGCAAACCTAAACCGCCCGTTTGGGCCGGTTCACAAACTGCCGGTTTGGGTTCGAAATTCAGGATGAACTATCTTTTAAAGGTAGTTCATCCTAAAGCATCATTGTGAATGAGAACACGAAGTTCGGGATCGTCATAAAAGGCTGTGTTGGGTTCGAAATTTCCAAATGGGTAATCGGTCAGCAACTTCTCAAAAACGCGAAGATTCAGTCGGGAGTCGATATGAACATCTCGAACAATTAAAGAGTATAAAATTTTATGTATCATACAGAAGTGAGGTGGAATATATATTATAAATTCAATACATAAATTATGATTTTTTTTTCACAAAGCAAAAGTTATAAAGTAATACAATATAATTTGTTCCATTTATGATTTTTAATAAATAAATAAAAAGTCTGAGATCACAATATAATGTGTTTTATAACATTTAATTGGGGGATTCGACGTGCTTTTTTTTAGATTTTTTTTTGCTGTTTTTGTTAGCATCACATGCTGAGCTTATTGGCTTTGTTTGAAGTGCAAGTGAAATAATTGGATTTCACAACACAACAATTTTTTAAAACATGTAAAACAGAAACAAAATATAGTATTGAACAAAACCCAATGGACACCGAGTACACTTTGATCTTTTTTGGCAAGGAGAATATTCTTTTGTTCTAAACTTTGATGTCTAACCCTGTTTACTAAGGGTTTGAGTTTATTCGGGTTTATAAACTAACGAGTTTAAAAACCCAAATAAAAATAACCTCATCTTGAGAAGGTTATTTTTTACAGGTTTAAAAACCCAAATAAACTATCATTTAGTTTATAAACCCGCAAGGTAAACGGTTACACAAAATCAGCAAAGGTTTATAAACTATCATTTAGTTTATAAACCCGCAAGGTAAACGGTTGCACAAAAATCAGCAAAGGTTTATAAACTATCATTTAGTTTATAAACCCGCAAGGTAAACACGCCCTAATTAAAGTGTTGTGTTTTATAACATTGAATTGTGTTGTTTAAAGTTTATCATAGTGGATATTAGAGTGGTGTGATACGAGTGTAGATATGCATTAGGATTAAGTCTAACACATAAGTCTGTGTAACACTAGTCTTTTAAATTTCTACATCAGATTTTGTGATCTCGTGAGATGTTAGAATTGCATCGGCCCAACACGTCACCGCATGTTGAAATTGATGCACGAGGCTAATTGAATAGTTGTTGCTAGGTTAAATGAATTTAACGTATTATTTGCTGAAAGTTGCTCGGTTGACTTTTTTTGGATGGGAAGGAGAGTAGATGGTGTTCAGCGCATCTAAGCACACTTTATTATTAATAGACTAAGGACTAAGTATTCATCAAGCGGAGGATAGTATGAACCCTTACACTATCGTAAATAATATGCAATATACTCTCAAGAGGGTCACACAATACAAAAAAAAAAAACCAAAGGACAATCAAAGCCAGAACTCGCAAGCGAGTCCGCAACCCTGTTTGCCTATCTAAAGGCGTGACGAAACTGGATGAACTAGTTTCTAATGAGGAAGTCTTGATACCTGAGTACCAAACTGGAAAGCTTCTTATCTAGGAGTATAGATACAAGTTGGAAATACGTTTCCAACATAACGACCTATATCCACCCTCCCACGCCACTCTAAGTCCATACAAAAACACCCCGTAATTTAATCATAGAACAATGCATAAACTAGGGTTGGTAATAAAGCCCCTCTACCACTCACCCACATTATTCCTATCGACTCTAGTATCAGTCACATGACCATTACTTCTACGAACTCCATCCGTATTAATCTCATCAACAGTGCTCCAAACCCGATACGTAAATTATAATGTTGAACTGTTCTTGCTAAAAAACCACTAACCGATAATATTACATTACAATTCAAATATATCAATAAATAATCGTCTACTAGTCTTTAAAAATAAAACCAATTACCTATTTTATATTAAGTATTTTATGAACCACTTTGTAAATGAAATATTTTAAAATATTACTCTATTTATATATTTTTATAAAATAATTTATATACAAACTATGATATGATGTTTAACTAATTATTCAACTATTAGACGTGTGCGATGCAAACATTATAATCTGTCCAAATACTTTGCATTATTACGACTACTGATTAATATATTATACTTAATTCTTAGATTGATTTTTCCTTGTCAAAATTGCGAATAAAAAAAGACATTTTGAATAATAGAGAGCCTTTTTCATTTTTGTAATTACAAATATTAAGAAAAAAAATATTCTCAACGTAAAAATGCCAAAGTTTGATCGTGACATGACACAATCATTTAAAAATTATTTATTTTTAATAAATGTAATTAAAGTTTCTAGAACCCTAGAGTCTAGGCTATTTATAAATATAAAATGATAATATTTATTGTATCAAATATTATAGATTTTAATTAATTAATTAAGTCGATTGTCTATTTTAATTGTTCTACCCATATTTGACTACTGTGTTTTTATTTTATTTTATTTATTTATTTATTTAGTCTTTTTTTAGTTTCTCTTCGACCAATGGGAGAATTATTTTTGTAATTTCTTGTTATCAATAAATAATAGCTACGCGTGCTAAGCCCTTTCCGGTATTTGACTCTCTCATATAATAATAATAAATAAATAAATAAGTTTTATAAAGTCCTGAATCCGCAATGCTAGTGTGTATATATATATATATATATATATATATATATATATATATATATATATATATATATATATATATATATATATATATATAGGGTTTGGTTCCGGTGAGGAGGACCCTTACAGATAGGAATGAGGAGAGCCGGGGTGGTGACATGTGGCATGCTACATTACCGTTTTTTTTAGATTTTCTTTTTGTAAATAAAAATCGGTGTTCATATTTTTATAAGTATGTATTCATTTTTAAAAGAGTCATTGTTCATATTTTCTCAATAAATGTTCATTTTTTCCAACACTAACTGTTCATTTTTTAACATTAATTGTTCATTTTTGAATTTTTTTTAAAAGATTTTTTTTGAATTTTTTTTTTGAAAATTATACTATTCTTTCAAATCATGTTAATAAAATATGATGTTCATTTTTTTACAAGTACGTATTCATTTTTTTACAATTATGGTGTTTATAATATGATGTCCATTTTTTTTTTTTGAAAATTATACTTTTCTTTCAAATCGTGTTGATAATATTTAGAGATCGATTACATAAAAAATTGTGAAATCAAAGAGAATACAAGACGATTCAGGTTTTGTTTCTTCGAATTTCTACTCTCGTTGTTTAGATTTTCATTCTTAAGGTTTAGGTTTCCTTATGATTGATGTTGGTGATCGAAATCAAATTTGTTTGAATCATTTTTGTGTTTGATAAGTTTGATTGAGAAAATACATGTATATACATATGTTGAGTTGATCTAATAGCTACAATTGAATAATTTATATGCTCCTTTTAGTGTGCACGCAAACTGTTAAGCAAAATGCCTTATAGAAAAATAGTTTATAATATTTGTAGGAACAATGACATAAAAAGTATGAACACTGACAAATAAAAACATGAACAATGAAGTATAAAAGTATGAACACCGATGACTTATCTATAACTTTGACACATACATAACATATTATGAAAATCTTTTAACGTTTTGTGATGAGTTTTTTTTATTTTTTGTGGTTATATACTGTAAATGAACATCTATACATTATAAAATGAACACAAAAGAATAAATGGACATGACACTTTGATGAATAAAAATACTATGAACACCGATGTATAAAAACATGAACAATGACATATAAAAGTATGAACACCGATGACTGTTTTGAACGTAAGGGTATTTTTTCAGATTTTAAGTCAATTTACAAAAATGCCATTAATGATGAGCGCATGAGAACCCTTGATTTAAAATTCATCCAATGGCTTACAACCCTCCTAATTCCTATCTACAAGCTCTCTCCTCACTTGAACTAAAATCTATATATATATATATATTTCAAATTACTCGCCATTAGGGATGACAATGGATCGGGTGGTGGGTGGATGATCTTGTCTGTCACCCAACCCACGAGAAAATCTCATCCACCCCATCCGACCTGCCACCCGCCAAACCCTTCACACGCATCCGATCCACCAACATTTAACGGATGGAGCGGGTGGATCGGGTGATATTCGGGTGTTCTACGCATTTCCTTTAAATCGATATTAAACTCGGATTCGAATGCGAAAAATTAATAATAATAAAAACAAATTCAATCCAAAAAAGTCTTATCCATAAAAAACATGATATATATAAAATCAACACAAATCATCCAAGTGAAAATATTACAAAAAGTGCTATAAGTTTAAGTTCTTGAAAATAGAGAAATTTAACAATACATGACATACAATAAGATCATAATAAGAAGTAAACAAATGTACAAATTTTACTAAACAATCAGTAAATCACCAATTTAGAAATAAAAAGGGAACTAAAGATCACTAAATAAGTAAACAATCAATAAATTTATAACGGGTGTAAGCAGGTGAAACGGATCGGATGGGTGGATGGATGATGGATCGAGTGATGGGTGGACGAAAGGTTCATCCGAATCCGACCCGATCCATCACCCGTTTCATGTCAGGTTTTCACCCTTTTATTATGGATTGGGTTATCGGGTGTCCATCAATTTCGGATGAAATTGTCATCCCTACTCGCCATCGTCAAAATGAAGAACCAGATTCTAAAAAGAATATAAAATTAATTTTTGAAAAAGAAATAATTTTAGCCTTAAAAAATATGCTCGACACTGTCACGCAAATACATATTCATGGAATATAAATAATACAGAATTTGCAATGAAGGTGGTTTCGAGAATATTGAAGCTAAATATCGACACGTATTTTAAAAAGAATAATATATAACGTATTTTATATAATGCAATATAAATATAAAAATAATGTGTTATTAGTTTGTGTTATTCTTAGCTGTAAAAATGTGGTGGCAAGTGGCAAGCATGTACGACAAACCAAATTTGTTTACTCTATCTATACTATACACATGTTGTCCGGTTAAAGTTAAAACAACTTTTTCCTTAAATAATATAGTTTAGACATTTGATTATTTTAGTTTAATGTTAATAATTGACTTTGATTTTTAAGATTCAAAGTTGTTGGATGATAAACACTACAATATCGTGTGTTGATCGACCATTCGAACGAGAATATTTTTGATGGGTTAATTTGTGGAGATTTTAAACATTCTAAAACACAAATGTAGTGCACCGTGTGTATACGAACTTACATTCGTGTTAAGTCCAAACTTAATCAATTCGGGTTTCTTGAGGGAGATCAGTTGAAGGGTTAGTTAGTCTTCCTTACTATCTTTGTAATGATAACCAACGATTGAAAACTCAAGAGTCACACAACACTATAAATATTTACAGTAATTCAGGTTTCTCTTTCGTCTGCGGAATCTCTTGAGAGGAGGTCCGATTCCAAATCCACTAAGTAATCGGAGAAAAGGTTACATGGCACAATTTTTTTGCATCACATCACATGCATTAGGATTGAGCAAAATATCCGATTCGACTAATCCGATCCGATCAGGAAAAATCCGAATCCGAAAATATCTTACAATTGGTGATCCGAGTCTGATCCAATTCGGACATATTTTTCGGATCATCGGAATACGGATTGGAGTTTGGACGGAAAGTCGGATCGGAAATATCCGACTAGTCTATGAATAAATGCTCGGGTCGGATATCCGGATTGGATCTTTGGGACGGATATCTAATTCAGATAAAACTGTCGAATATTCGGGTGTTCTCGGATCGAATTTTTATAAGATTGTCGGGTCGGATATCTTGGATTCGAGTTTCTCATGGCCTTTTATAATAGGCTCATTAAAACACGTCTAATCAAAGCTCAACGTTTTGATTTAAGTCGATAAAGAGTCCCCGAATGAGACCGGGTTGCGACCCATTTCTCTGGTATGGGTCCTAAGCCCACAATAAATAATACACTTGCTTATTACAATTTACAAATTATATGTTCCATACATAACTAGCCCACAAAACTTTACTTAATGTACCTACAATCGTATTGTACTTCAAGCATGTCCTACAAATCTATATGCCTTTTTATTACATAATGTACACGAATTATAAAGACGATATCAATGTTGCACACCATGGAACTAAGTCAAGGAAAACAATAGACCTGTTTAAATCCGGATTGTCCGTCCGAAAACGTGCGGGTATGAATATGAGAACAAATTCGGTCGGGCCAAAAAGCCCGACCCATCAAGCCCGACGGGCTAGATCCGGACAAGACTCTATGTCCGATTGGGCGGAACAGTCCGGCCTGTCATCCCGGGTAAAAAAAAAATTATATTATAATTATTATAAATATTAAGTATTAATATAAAATATATATATATATATATAGTATATTTTAATAAATTTTACATAAAATATCTTAAATATAGTTTATTTTTAAAAAATAAATTAAACACATTTTTTTTTTTAAAATTGAAAAACGGATACCCGTGAGCCCGGTCAGGCGGGTATGGCACCCTTCCCAGACTCGATAGTCGGGCCTAGTCCGTCCCGAGTCCGGCTAAACGGACTCAATATTTTATAAAGTTTGGTCTGAACCCGGCCTGAGCCCGGATATGAACAGGTCTAAAGTACAAAAAGAAGGCTCGTGAATGCCAGCTGTCTAAAAACTCGTATGGAATTGACAAATGTAAGAACAAATCAGGTTAAACAAACCCCAGAAGACATGTCAATCTCGATACGAAAGTAACGAAAGTGTTGAGTGTGGAAATATCACACAACAACACTATGATAACACATGAACCTAACATATAAGTATTAGGGTTACTCCTCCTATTATCAATTGATTTTAGATAGAACCCAAAAAGTATCCATTTCTAGAATCGATCATAATCTTGTTAAATCTTCCAATGATGTTACTTGCATTGATATTACGAGCTTGTTAATCAAGAAGGATATGGGTGAATTTGGACCTCAGAAATCCACATCTACATACATATGACAAAAGAACACATGTTTAATCACTATACTTATTTTACATTTTCTTTCTAGCAAGCAATAATAATAATATATATGATTAGACGTTTAATGTTGAATTGTGACCTGGTTGTTAAGTTCCAAAATAATCCAGTCCGTCGGAAGGTTGAAAACGATTCGATCTCATAAACGATTCGATCTCATTACATTATCGGAAGTTCAGCTTCATTTTTGTTAGCAACTCATTTTTTTTAATAACGGAAAACGATTCGATCTCATAAACAACGCGTTGACTATTGACTCGAAAGGTTGAAAAAATCGACATAATGACTTACTGTCATGAATGACCACAACAAAGGAGAAAAAGAAAACACATCATAAAAACCCGAAAGCAAGGAAGTATTCAAGGGAAAGCAGAATGATCCAGTCCGTCGGAAGCAACAAGCATGAACGTTCATCTTTGAAGGAAGTACACAAGCAGGAATCCCAGAGAACAATTGTGGACACCTCATATTTGGATTGCAATAAAACCGTCAAGAGTCATCACACATCCACGCCCCTTCTCGACAAACACTCGGAATGCCACCAAAGACAACATCAAAACAGAGAAGACGAAGTTGCATCATCGTGATATAAAAATGTGTACAATTATGGTTTAAAGAGTACGATTTACAACAAAAAACATTGTTCGAAACGAGTTGGTTTTAAAAAATTGAATGATTAGAAAGAATTGTTCAAGTTTATTGAATCAATAATAGGTGTGAAAAGTGCTCAACTTTTTTTATTTTGATAGTATACTACAATTTTCACCCCTAACTTCTAGAAGATTTTACATTATCTTGGAAATAAAACTAACGAATCATATATTGCACAAAAGAGTGTAGATAAGGTAATCTACTAACCTTATATACATCGATATGGGGTATTTCATCAACCGTATGATTAAGTTAACATGATGACATGTCATGAGACCGGTTAGTTTAATCGAACTATCATTGTCTATCCGCATTAGAGTCTTAAGACTAACAAAAACAATAAGTCAGGATCTGATGTAGTTGCTCTCATACATTTCACCAACCTTATATACTAGACTCGTTATTCCATATCAAGTATACTAGACTCGTATCCTTTTAATATCGACGTGACAACCTATTATTCTCCGGTACGCTTAGCAACTTAATCATTAATTAATAAAAGTTAAAGAATTGATTAGTGAGGACTGCGATCTACGTTGTCTTGTTGGTGCCGTTGTTTTAGACTTGGAATTCAAATAGAGAAGGTTGAATGTTGAGTTGAGTATTAAATTAAAAGTTAGTCAAAAGCTCAAATTACCTTACATTAGGTCACGTTGCTTTGTACGAACTAATATTCAAACTTTTTTCTTTTTCTTTTTTTTTTTAAATTCTTCTTTCTAACGTTGTAAAGAAAGACGTCAAAGTATTGTGTATACTAATGATTCGAGAAAAGAGAGGTAAGGAAATGATAATTCCCAACAAAAAAAAAGGAAATGATAATAAGTTATAAAAACTCATAACAAAAATCGATCAAGCGTGATCGATTGAAGAAAAAACTCGTATTCTATGAACTTTATATTAAGTTTAGATTAAAATTCTATGAACTATTTTTTATCAAGACATAGAATTAAGTTTAGATTAAAATTCTATGAACTTTAACGATTTATGCTTACGTTTCCAGTATATAAAGAATTTTAAGTCAATAAGGAAAACAAGTTTTATGGCTACCAAATTCTACATGGTATCAAAGGCTATAATCCCTAATTAAATATGCTTCCGTCTAAGTAAACCCTAAAATAAAAACCTTAGTCGCGTCGCTATCACGCCAACCTATATTGACGCTCTAGAGCTGACTTTATTGGGGTGTTGTTATCCCTACGCTAAACCTATTAGCGCCCGAATGTCAACCTACCTAGGACCAATCCTACCTGGGTGCTATTATCACCAAACTGTCGGCGCCAACAAAACAAAACCAAAGAAGAGAAGATGTTCCATCAAGTCCTCATTTCACCAATTCGTATCAACTCCCTAGGACGTCAACCTATCGGCACCAATATGACGCAGAAAAAAAAAAAAGAAAAAAAAAGAAGACCAGAGGAGGGTTCATCCTATATCACTTCCTCCTTTAGTATCAACTCTCTAAAAAGCTAACCTACTTGTGCTAGTGTTCAACCTACCATAGAATGCTAGTCTACCAACATCCTATAACCCAACCTACCGGCATCATACTAACACCAACAAAACAAAGGTCAATGAAAGGATGATGACTTATCAAAATCTCGTATTATCCTCTCGTATCAACTCCATGATTACTAAATTTTAGACTATTCTTGAAACTTTCTTCCATATTTGGTACTTGGATAAACTCTCAAGGGGAAAAATAGTGGTGGTAGAAGAAAGAGTGAGGGACAGGTTAAGATTTTTGGATGAATCAATACAAAAATTATTTTTTTAACAAATGATAATACACATTCCAAAATTTAAGATTTTTGGATTTTTGAGTCGAAAGAGATAAATATCAAGAATTCAGTGAGATTTTTGTTTTAAATTTTTTTCACAATAACCTTTTATAAAACTCATTGATATTCTAATTTGGAGTATCCACTTTTACCCAGTTCACGGATAATTAAGCATATTTCACTTTCACGATCACATGCGTAGCATTCTTTGTAGTAACGGACCTTGTATATCTTATTAATAATCGAAATATTGTAGAAACAAATATTTGCTTGATATGACTTCGATCTTCCTACACCTATGAATTCTTTTGGGTCAATAAATGATACATTGGAAGAATCATTTGGGTCTTCCAATATTAATAAGCCGATTGTTTCGCTCCTCAGCCTCCTCTAGACTCAAACTTTGTTCATTCTTCAAGTATTATTAGACCATATTTAGCTTTCTCTGATAGATGTAATTCAACAACCGGACCCAAATAGCTTCTTCAGCTTTTTTGGGTCTTTTCGGACCCGAACAACTCAACCCTAGTCTTAGACCAATCAAAAGATGGATCCTGATTAGGTTCACTTTGGACCAATCAAGTTAGTGAAGAATAACCAATACATCACAGTTTCGAACCATCACAAGTTCACAACAACAACAATTCGAACAAAACAAAAATTACACTTGCCACAAGTCTAGAAAATGCGGTAAGAATATGTTCATCTACACTTGTACTGATGTACACAATTATATTTTTCTTTAATAGTTATAATGTATTATTCATTTCCAATGTTTACGAGTGTGTTATAAGCGATTCTTGAAGGTTATTTTAAATTATATTGAAGATATTATATTTTAGAGCGTGTTTGGTGAAAATGGAGATTGTATATGAAATTATTAAAATGACTGATATGAGTGAAAATAATCTCTTATAATCTCAAGGGATAGCCCCCTCTCGCCCAAGGTTATTTTAGATTAATTATTCAAGAAAAAATCTCTTATAATCAGCATCTAGATTAAGGTCCCATTTATTTTAAATCAGGAAACGGAAACGAAATGGAAACAAATCATAGTCCATACGTATACCCTTATTCATAATTTGGAAAATCATTCCATGTGGATTGAATTAATTGGAGTAGAATTTGATTACTTTTGATACCCTATAGTGAAACAACTCGGTAAAAAACAAATGCATTTTGCATTAAAAACATTTGGTAATTTCTCCTCCAACCATGATAAAAGATCCCATTGAAATTGTTATTCCCATGCATATTGTACATGTATATGGTAACACAAGTTGCAAAGCATCAAAAATAACTATTCCGGGTGATACCCATCCACCAGGACATTTTACAAACAAATAAAAATCTTAGGTCTGAACCTCGATACTGAGACATACACGATAAGACCAATAAGGTAAATCGAGATTGCGGTCGTAATCTCTTGGGTTAAAAAAAGGTAATCTTGCTCGATAATGTTGGTTCATTAGAAATTTTTTTTATCCTTTAGAAGTCGTGCATGCACCTTTTGATGCATACAATTCAAACAACTATAAAAAAGGAAAAAAAAGTGTCGATTACAAACCTCTTGTTTTTGGATCGCAGTTTGAAACCACAAAGAATGATTTCAAAAAATTCATGAACAAAGTACACGTATGAATTAGATTCATTTTCATTTCGTTTCGTTTCCGCACTTACAACCAAACAGGGGGCTAATCTTCTAAAGAAAACTTATATCTCTTGCCAAACACAACTTAAGTAGTTGGATGAAGCTTCCTACGTTTTATAATTATATTTATTCTTGCATTATACATTATATAAGATTGTATTTTGGAATCAATATCGTAATTTTTCTTATACGATGCGATAACGGACCGGTATAAGTTTCATGGACCGGCCCATCATGAATTGATGGGCCTTTTAAGGAATTTATCAGATTTGTTGACGGTTTATGCTAATTATGGCACAATTAATTAAAAAGTCTTTTTAATAATTTTTATAGACTAGTTTGATAATTATTTTTAAGTTGTTTCTTGACTGCATCAGAAATACCAGATAAATCTAATCAATTTTATAATATATCATATAAAATTTGATTTTTTTTACGTTAATAAAATTGCTAAAAGCTATGAAAATACTCTGGCCTTTTAAATTAATTTTCGGATATTAAGGACTTTATTTTTAAAATAATTTATTGTCCGGCCCTAATAAGTAATAACTTTGCTGCTCACACAATCTTCATGATCAATTTAGACATTCTCCGATAACGTAGGAAAGCAAAAAATTAAGCAAACAGATTCGGTCTTATATAGAATTTAACAGATGTATTAAAAAAAATTACACGGCATAGCTCAATTTCTGGAATAATTATGAAAAATAGTATGAAATTCAAAAAATGTGTCAAATGTCTCTAAATACGTGTCGGTTGTGATTATTTTGTTGGCGATTGGATTGCCATTTATAAATCTTCGAGATCGGTTATGGCAGTACGTAGGGGTGAGCAAAAAATCCGATCCGCCTATTCGAAAAAATTCGAATCCAAAGATATCCGACAATTGGTGATCCGAGTCCGATCCGATACGGACATATTTTTCGGATCATCGAATCAGATACGGAACGGGGTTTAGAGAAAAAAGTCGGATCAGATCGGATATACCCGACTAGTCTAAGAATAAATGTCCGGATTGGATCGGATATCCGATTGTTCTCGGATCGGACTTTTTAAAGTTTGTCGGATGAGATCAGATCAGATATCCGGAGATGCTCACCCCTAGTAGTATGTTAGTATTAACTTTAAGGTTAATATTACAAGTTTAATACTAAAGGACAATTTCTATAAATACCCAAAGATGAGGATATTTTCTGCAATTTACCTATAAAGCGACTAGAACAACGGTCTAGATCAAATCCTGTCGTTATACGCAGACGTCATAATTCGGGTCATGGAAAACCCGATTCACCTAACAAAACAATATTCGGATCCTTGGGGGTTCCGCAAAGCAAAAAACCACCACCGACTCTCCTTCTCTTCCGATCTGACAAATCTCTTGACACGAATCACGAATGGCGCGTTTAGAGCATTGACTGTAAACAGCTGCGAGACCTCAAATTATCTCCATCGTCTTCCAAAATTGACTATATTCTCCTCCGATTCATCTGCAGAGCCAACGCATTTCCTTGACGATTGAGTGATCTCAATTGATTCGCCAGATCTCGCAAGGTGAGATCTGGTGTTTGAGGTGTTTGAGGAGTACGTGAGTGAAAGTAGACTAGTTAGTCCGAAAATGGCGGACAACAAGTCCGACGCGGTTTCGATCCGTGTCCCATACAGGAATCTTAAGCGAGCTGAGGTTGAATTGGTTGCTTTAGAGGAAGATACAGTCAATAGTGGCAACTCTTCTTCTAGATTCTCCAATGGCCATTCTTCTTCCACCGATCAACGCCAGCAAAGTGATAGACCTCCCCGACACTGTAGTTTGGTTACTTTAATTCTCAGTTGTACGATCGCTGCCGGTGTTCAATTTGGTTGGGCTCTCCAGCTCTCCCTTCTTACCCCTTATGTTCAGGTTCTTTCCTTTTTCTATCTACTTTCCACGATTTCATTTTATTGTAGTGAGCCAATATCATGCCAAATTCCCAATGCTTGAAAATTTGAAGTATTTGGTATGATCTATTGGTAACAAAGAACAAATTACATGGTTTTGATTCCATATCTGGAAATATGATTGCTGCTTAGATTAACACTGACTGACAAATTTGGTAAAATTTTTGGTAATTGCCACTTGGGGACTGACAAAGCAAGAGAAAAAGGTTAATAACACAGATAATTGTGTTTCTAATTGCTATAGAGAGGGCCAACGAGTTAGACGCTCTGAGGTGTTTAAGATGACGATCTTTACCACGGTTTCCCGTTTTTAGTAAGTATTGGATCTACAAGAGGCAGATAATAGTTTTTTGGTTTAGAACTTTGCATAACTTTCACCAAATCCATGGTGCTTGCTTCTGGTATGACATTTGCCAAAGAGAATTTTACTATTTTACTATCATGCCAATTATTAGGAAATAGTTTGCTACCTTGTCACTGTGGATAGTTGGACAAAGCTGTTATGCATACCATTGACTCATTGTTGCAGTTTAGGCAGAGTTAAGAGTATACTATGGACTCTGGAGTTGTCATATTTCACTCTACGGTCTTTCTTACCCCCTTTAGTCCTCTGTAAATTGAATTGCATCCTTTTCTAGACTAGAATGGACAAATGCATTCATATGTTACCTTGTATTGGGACTTACAATCTGCATGTGGATCCTAATGCCATTATGCTCAGCAAAGAATCCACTTGATCATTCCAATGAATATTGGAATTGCTTATATAGCAGTTTCCTCTTGCCACTGATGGAAGAAGTCATCTCCTGTATTGACATTTCTTTTTGTCTCTGCGAGTGCAGTGAATTTATTCTTCTCTGTATACATGTAGTGATTCTCAATGGAGTCTGTATGATGCCGTCGTGTCTTTTGATCTTGAAAATTACCATTTTTCTATGGCTTGATTATTGTTTTGGATGATTGTTTCAGACACTTGGGATAGGGCATGCCTTTTCTTCATTCATTTGGTTATGTGGCCCAATTACAGGCCTTGTGGTAAGCTACATCAAACTGTTGTCCTCTTTTGTTTCCACTTAATTTAATCTGATAGTTATGTTACTTATGTATCAGCCATTTCTTCTTGATTTTACTTATTGTGTAGTATTATTTATGTTTATAACTTTCTCGTTTTGATTATATACACATGCTATATTTCTCGCTACATGCTAATGTTTCACCTACAAGACATGTTGAGGAGTCATCCTTAGGAGCGCCTCCTGCATCCCCCCACCCCCCAACAAAAATTAAAAATACCCAATATACACAACAGAGATACTGTAAACATTTGAAATAGTGGTTTGACTCCCTTGCCAGGCCTTGTGCTCCCATTCATCTATGTTTTAGCAAGCTTGCCAGTTCCCCCTCGAAGTTGGCAATTTACGGACGAGGCATACCATTTTTCTCCAGATCAAAATGTTCCTTGGTGAATGACATCGAACCTTTCTACATAGGATAGACTATTCTTTTTAAGGGGCCTGTTACAGTGGTGAGGTGATGTCGTGATGAACAGGCAGTTGAAGGCGGCAATCTATATGAGAAGACGAAATCAACTATGTTGTTATTAGGGAATCTCATTTAAATACTACTCCCTCCGTTTCATTATAATTGTCCATTTAGAAATTTTCACCCCTATTAAGACAAACAAAAATGGAAACTAAAAGAAAACGAAGAAAATAATAAATGTAATTTTTAAACTATAATAAGAGATTATTGGGCCTTTTATTTATGTTTTTAATTATTAAAAAAAATGTAAGGATTGTTAACAATAAATAAAACTTCAAATTACAAGAAAAACAAATGTGTTGTATTCATTTTTAGAAAAAATTGAAATTAAATAATTCTTCATGGACAATTAATTTGAGAAAAGTATTTGAGGCTGGACAAATAATGTGAAACGGAGGGAGTAATAAATTGTCCGTTTTGTAGCAAGTATTGGTTATCAAGTCATCATGTTAGAATTTGTTTACTTAATTTTCAGTTCCTCACAGCACCATATATTTTTCCAACTGACAACAAGAATGAAGTTGATCTGTAGTGGCTTCAAAATTAGGCAGTAGTTTCTGTATTCAAACCATAAAACTGAATTTTAATTGTTCCTATTTTTCTTGGGCACTTCCTGTAATCTAATATTTTTTAGTTGCTTCTAACACTGATTAAAGACACAATTTTTTTCCCCCTGAGTGATAGTCTTTCTTTCTTTAGTGACAACTCATGGTGTAAAGTTATTAGTGTAATATACTTAGGTCTAGTACTCTAGTGTTATCATATATGCATCATAGCCTAAATCACGTATGTTTTTTTAGGTTCAACCTTGTGTTGGTATCTGGAGTGATAAATGCACATCAAAATATGGGAGAAGACGACCCTATATTCTTGTGGGAGCCATCATGATCTCTCTTGCGGTGATAATCATTTGATATGATACCTATCCTGTAGTATTTTGTGGTTACTTTATGAAGCGTATGCTAATACGAAATTTTGTAATATAGGTGATAATAATCGGATTTTCTGCAGATATTGGATATTTGCTTGGGGATACAAGGGAGCATTGCAGGTTTGCACCACTTAGTTTATAGATAATTGTTTAGAATTCACTTGCAAAGTTCCAATCTATGCCTTGATGCTGCATGACAGTACATACAAAGGAACTCGGAAATGGGCTGCCCTTGTGTTTGTCATTGGGTTTTGGATGCTGGATCTCGCAAACAATACCGTCCAGGTTAGTCGCTTTTGAAGCTCATAAGAACTAACAAAAATGGATAATAGTAAAGAATAATTTTCCCCCTTAAGCAAGTAACTATTGAATATGATCAGGTCATAGCAGACATACTTTTAGCTCTCATGTTTGAGCAGTCCATCATGTCATGCATATGACATATACCTATATGTAATGTATCATTCCTGGAGTTTTTTATCCTTCCTTGGATATACAGCTAGGAAAAATCTGCAGTTGTCTTTGATTTTCTATGGTTGGAGGGGTAATAATTGAAATCGCTGAACATATTTACAGGGCCCTGCTCGTGCTCTTTTGGCTGATTTGTCAGGTAGGTCATATATCTCGAAGACTTCATACTCTACATTAAGCAGCAGCCTAATTTTTGGTATAAGCACTTGTGTTGTTGCTGTCTGAAAATTAACTACTGTTTTCTTACCATATGCTGCCAGGACCGGACCAGCGAAATACAGCAAATGCAGTATTTGCCTCGTGGATGGCTGTAGGAAATATTTTGGGCTTTTCTTCTGGGGCTAGCAGCCATTGGCATGAGTGAGATTTTATAGCATACCTTTTTTTCTAAAAAATTGTGATCCCATATCTCACTTTTAAAGAAAAATATTTATGATCATTTCTAAAGTCCTGCATCCTACTGGGAGTTTGTAGTTTGTTTGATTTCAAAAATTACTAGTTTTCTTAGTTAAAATATCACGTTAAGATATCCAGCAAGTGTTTCTATACAGCCCGCCAACATAGTTGGATTGTTTACTTATTATGGCACCATCTACTAACCAGTAATCTTAATCATGACCAGATGGTTTCCTTTCCTTACAAGTAGTGCTTGCTGTGAAGCTTGTGGAAATCTGAAAGCGGCATTCCTGATTGCAGTGGTAGATTACTTGTCACACTTCTATCAGATCTTCCTTTTTAAAAAGTCTTAAAAAGACAACCACACTTGTATCTGCCACATCTTTTATGGGTTAATGAGCAAATTTAGGTAATCGATTATACTTAAAATATATTCCACATGCATTACACCAAGCTGTCTTAAAAACAAGGGCAGCTCTTTAAACATAATTGGAGTTTGTGTTGTGTCATAATAAGAAAGATCAAGCACCTCTGCAAATCATTTTGCCTTGTATATGAATAACATACATCTTTATTCTTTCATGCTAATTGGCTGGAACTGATTTCTTATCTTGCTTAGAGGTCAATTATCCACAGTTTTGTCTTAATGTTTACCTCTCACCCAAGCGCAGAACCCATCTGAATCAATTGCATTGTTCTTCAGGTCTTCTTGACATTGTGCACATTGGTGACTCTTTACTTTGCGGATGAGGTTCCACTTGAGGTGAACAAATTCCAGCGTTTATCAGATTCTTCTCCTTTGCTAGATGGTTCCCAGAATGTCGAGCTTTCAAAGCCAAAGCCTGACACATCACCTAAGGAGGAGAAATTTGCAAATGGCACTAATAGAGTCCATGAAACAGAAGAAGTAAGAAGTAATCATGTGGATGTAAGCAGCCCAAGCAACGAAGACGAAAGTTTCAATGATGGACCTAGTGCAGTTATGGTCAAACTATTGACCAGTTTAAGGCATTTACCACCTGCAATGCATTCAGTGCTTCTTGTTACAACTCTTACTTGGGTTAGTTTTGATTGGAGCTATATGACTGCATAAATATTATGAATTTACACAAAAATGATCTGCTTTTCGAAATTGTGTTGGAGTAGATTTGTTGCTATTTTAATTTATAATTAAAATACGACTCCTTGGTCTTAGTGAGAAATTGAACATGATATTATTCATGAAAATAAACTAATAATTTGTATTCTTAATGAGTAGTTTTAATTAATATACAGTGAACCTTTTATCATGGAATGTGAATTAGTTGAAAATTTTCTTAGCATGAAGTCCTTATATATCTTGACTGACTTGTGCAGATGTCCTGGTTTCCATTTTTCCTCTTTGATACGGACTGGATGGGGAGAGAGGTTTATCACGGAAACCCTACAGGGGATATCTCTGAAGTAAAAGCTTATGACCAAGGAGTTAGAGAAGGTGCATTTGGTTTGCTGTTGAATTCTGTAAGAACTCAAATTCTACATTTATGACCTTAACATTTTTCTTACGGAAGTATGCTATAAAAATGTTTTAGATGAATATTGTCTATCTAGACTGAAGTTTGGGTGCTTGTAATTACTTTATGGCTTATATAATAGATGCTAATGTATTTCAATCATCTGTAGGTTGTTCTTGGTGTCAGCTCATTTTTAATTGAGCCAATGTGTCGACATATGGGAGCTAGACTGGTGTGGGCTATAAGCAACTTTGTTGTGTTTATCTGCATGGCTAGCACTGGTGTTGTTAGTCTGGTTTCTCTTAGAAATTATTCTCAAGGAATTCAACATGTTATTGGAGCAAGCTCTTCAACTAAGAAAGCTGCATTGGTTATTTTTGCTATTCTTGGATTTCCTTTAGCTGTAAGGGATCTTTCACTAACAGTTGATATGTTTTCCTCCATCCGAACAGTAACGTTTTAGACTAATTGTTTTTGAATGGGAATTTTCTTTGCAGATAACATATAGTGTGCCATATTCTGTGACTGCAGAGGTGACTGCTGACTCTGGTGGCGGCCAAGGTCTCTATTGTTTCTTTTCTTCTTCAGTTCTCTTATTTTAAGCACATTCCTTTTCCTTCTTTTTTTTTGCTGAAAGACCTTTTTATTCTTCAGGATTTGCCATTGGGGTTTTGAATCTTGCAATTGTCATCCCTCAGGTAACAGTTTATCTGTTGGTTGGTCGGTATTATGCCCTTGTTCATAACATCATTTTTAGTGTTTAATTGGGTTCCGGCCTTCATCAGTCTCTCACGGAAAAATAACAAGACATTTGCTTGGTTGCTTACTTGCTTATAACCGCGCATGAAGTCATCATCTCAACTATATAGCTTGTGTTAAAAGGGTTGTTTTAAAGTACTTGTCTTTCTAGATAAAGATAAATTTAATGGTAAACATTTCTAAAATATTTTAAAGTCATTTACTATAGTTTCAAGAAGTCTCTAACTGAAATTTAACCCATCACATTCTGTTGGTTCATGATATCGAGTCATTTGATTATTCTATTGAAAATGACAATTAAGTCATTGAATTTCAAAGGACCACTCTTCTTTTCTATTTTATCTTTCTTAAAAAAAGTGAAAAATACTAGAGATACAAGCATTTTGAAATGGGGAGAGTAGTAGATGGTATGCTCAGGAAGAACTCTAGATTCTGTAAGAGCAAGTTAAGAGTACTAATTCAGCAGCTAAACCCATCCTAAAACCAATTGGCTATAGGAGGAGTAGCCATAGTACTTATATGTTAGGTTCACATACTGTCATATTGTCGATGTGGGACATTTCCGCACATCTTAACACGCAACACTAAACTATAGTTTTATCTTTATAGATGGTCATATCCCTTGGCGCAGGGCCATGGGATGCACTCTTTGGTGGAGGAAATGTACCGGCTTTCCTTCTGGCTTCCGTGAGTGCACTTGCAGCCGGTATTATAGCAACTCTCAAGCTTCCCAATCTGGCAGGAAGTTTCAGATCTGCAGGAATTCATTTCGGCTAAACAATTCCCTCAAATGACTCTTCCTACCTCTAAAATGCACATCTCTATCAACCTCAAGAGCTTTCTTGAAAGGAAGGAACAATTTGAAACGGGAGACCGAGGCTAGTCTACTGTTATGCGTAAGTTCACCATCTCTTTGATCGAGTTCTGCATCAACTTAGTAGAAATTTGTTCCATTTTTCCCGCTCTTTCTCGCACATGTGATGATAGTGAGGTTATATAGGCTCTTTGTCGATAGTTCATGATCCATTGTAATTACTTGTTGTGACCTTAAAGGTATAAAAGATAATACGTTCACATATTACTCTCGAAAACCCCGCATTTCTAAAGAATCATACACCATGTAACATATGAACCGATTACATGAGTAGATTTTCCGTGTTTATCACATTTTTCACTCGAATAAACGGATTTTCGGTGTTGATGCAGTTGTATAGGAATTTAACAGGCTGTCGATTTGGGAGTATATTTGAGTTGAAAGGATTATTGATATATTGCTACAAAATATGACGCGTCGTTGTCTCAAATGGGAATATGATCCTTCGTGTTGGCTCGTATCTGTAACATGTCAGAAAATTCTATGGCTTACTAGTTAGTACTTGTTATTATCTCTGTGCTTACCAGCTTTCTGAATTTTGGATTTGTTCTTGCTTGTATCATTGTATCATTGTGTCTAGTTAGGCTTTTAAATTTTCTTGTGATATTGCCTTATAGTTCATCAATACCATTTTACCTTTCTTGTTTGGTTTGAGCATCTCTAAGACAATTTATCCTATTATGAGATCGATTCACATTTATGGGTCGTTTGATTAGCGCCCAAGTATGAAATTCAACCTCTAAAGTTCGGAGATTCCGTACCTAGTATATAAGGTCGGTGACTCTTATTCCTGTTGTCAATTGGTTTTACTATGGGATCTCACTGGATTTATAGTTGGGTTTGAGCCTAACGTGCATGTGTGTTTGTATGCGCACGACTCCAGTATGCAATTCATATTCCGTACTTAGGGCCCGTTTGGTTCCAACTCCGGAAACGAAAACGGAATGGAAACGAATTTAGTTCATATGTATATCCTTATTCATGAAATTTTATGGAATCATTCTTTGTGGTTTAATGCAAAATGTACGTGCTTCCCCACATTTTGTTTCCTATAGGGTATCAAAAGTAATCAAACTCTACTCCAATTACTTCAAACCACAAGGAATGATTCCAAAAATTTTCATGAATAAGGATATACGTATGGAATAGATTCGCTTCCATTCCGTTTTCGATTCCGGAGTTAAAACCAATCGGGTCCTTAGTATATAAGGCTGGTTGACTACAATTTCTATCGTCAATTGATTTCAGTCCTCATATAAGTCAGTGGACTACTATTCTTCAGGCCGTATTTTATACATAGTATATAAGGTCGTGATCTATTTTTCCTATTGTCAATTGATTTCGGTCTGTATCCCGCACCTAATATATACCATCATTGTGAAACATTGTTGCACAAATCATAGAATGTGCATATGTTGGGTTTGGTTTAAAGCCAAATTTGTGGGGACTAAGCCAGAAATTGTTGTCATTGATACAGACCTAAGTCACTTGAATCACACTTCATTTATGTCGTGCATGTAAAAAGATTGAAATCACAAACCTAACTTATCCAAACTTGAAATATTTTAATCACGAGGATAATATATTTATACAACCATACTTGTCAATGGCTTTCTACATCTAAATTTGAAATTGAATAAACTTTATTTTATCCACGTTGAAATCCTGCAAATATGTCAGATTTCATGGCCAAACAAATTACACCGACATGACTACGGTTACAACTTGGAGCATCTGCCGTCTACGAAGAAACTTCTCTCTATTCACCACCCTTGATTATTAAAATTCAAAATGTGTTAGATTTAATTTCTCTACATAGAAACTTCTCTCTATTCATCATCTTGATTTTCTCCCCAAATTTGACGTCTCAATTATTAAATTGTTTCTTATATAAGTAAAGAAATCCAGAATATCGGAAAAAAAAATGTTCTAACAACAACACAAAGTGATGAGTTGAGTTTCATTGTTGTTTAAAAAGTAATTAAACTAATGAAAAACACTATCCATAAAAACATATGAATTATTAGAGGGGTCAACGCAATGAGCATGTGATTAGATATTGATTCTTGTTTCTATTCTCTTTGGGTGGAAGAGATGCAGATCCAAAAGCTAAATTTAAGGCTTAAAGTAAAATTATAGTGGAAGGAAAAAAACAAAATTCTTGGAAAAGAAAAAGAGTAAAGTATTATTTTATTACAAAAATTTCGAATTGTGTCTTGTAATTTAAGTTTTTCTAAGATTATGATCATGAGTTTTTTAGGGTTCGAATTGTGTCCTTATCATCTTTCCTAAATTAACAACCGTTTTTTAAATACAAAATGTAAGAAGAAAGGGGGTTAATATCTAGAAACACGCCGCCCTAAGCATTCAGTCGGATGAAGTTTTCAGCATCGTGAGGTAGAGGATCGACATCAGTAGTTGGGTTGTGACCATGCAATGCGAGTCTATCAGCGATAATACTGATTTCCCATAAAATATGATGCACACGCTCTCAAGTCCCGAGATCAAATAGTAGTTGTCAGAGGTGATAATGTCAGTCTTCCATGACGGCTTCCATACTTGATTGATCGAGTTAACGAACACCAAATTGTCACCTTTAATTTCAATGGAAGAAACATCTAAACTTGCAGCCTTTTGGAGGTCTTCAACCTCTAACACATAATCAACGTAACATCTTCCTTTAAATTAACATCCATTTTAAGCGTATAGATAACTTCTTAAATGTATAACTTTCTTTTTCTGTACCAAAAATGTAAATTTATGACTGTTAGAAGGATATAACCCGAAAAATTAAAAAAAAACTAAAATACAATATATCATTTGAAAATTTTTATATTTATTATTATCTTAATTTTGTTTAATTGTTTAATAAATTAGTGGTTGACAAATCACCATCTTTGCGGACGAAGTATGACGCCATAGAAAGAATGCACATGGGGATTAGTGCAAAATGATGAGACAAAATACAGGATGGCATGTGGTGGTGAAGATTCACTTCAGATGTCTTACAATTTTTAAATCCCCAACGAAACCAAACCCTTCATTTTTTTATTTATTAAATTTTATTTTATTGCTATTTTTATCATTGGATGATCCCGATAAACTGGATCGTTAATCTAGCTAGTAGTCACAGTATTGGCTGTGTTCTTTTGGATGAATATGATAACATAAACAATTGGTTTGCAGCGTAGATTCATGGAAAATATGTTGATTGCTCATTTCATGTTTTGAGTGTTATTTTTAGAGAATAAAAAAAAGGATCTAAGATACCCAAAACTTTATATCGAATTTCAATACTCGAAATCTAATATGAAATCCGAATTTAACATGCGAAACTAGGGTGATTATAGGTTCAAAACTGAACCGAACTATAATAAACCGACCCTAAAGTCGATTTTCTTGAAATTTGGACCGAAAACCAAATTTATAAAAGATGGTTCGGTTTTAGTTTGGACATAAAACCGAAAATTTGAAATATTAGAACCTAAAATTGAAGCTATTAGGGTCAGTTTCGGTTCGGCCTAGGTTTTGAATCTAAACGGAACTAAAAAGTAATTGCTAATATGATTATATGAATTGACTCTTGTTTTTTATAATAATTCGGTTTTGTCGGTTTACCCGCCAGTTTTTCCGTTTTTAATTGAAACCTACTTTTTTTTTAAAAAAATGTAAACCTAAGACCGAACCTATATTGTTGGTTTTCGGTTCGGTCTAGATCGAAACTACTCGATTAGGTTCTGTAAACCGAACTTAGCTTGCTCAGCCCTACGCAAAACACATGTCCAATTTTTATCAAAAGTTAATTGTTAAAATTTCTTAATTATAGGAGCCTACTTTGTTAATTAAAATAAATAAAAAAAAACCCACTTTATACCCCATTTAATCCTTGTTTTTAAAGGTTTTTAAGCTATATTCTTGTGATCAACAATCTTAATTTGAAAATATTTTCTTTACAATAATGATATAAAAAAAACTACAAGCAAAGTATGTAGAATAGAGCATATCTCCAAAGGCCAAAGGAGAGTGTTTGGGGGTTCCAATAAGGTCATGTGATTGCTCTTCAGAGTTGCCATTGTCTTTGCCCTAAATTGAAGCAATATTTTTACACTTGTTTTCTTATGGTGGGCATCCACTATATACCCTACAATCACTCTTTTCAAACATGGTGTTAAAGCTTTGTGGCTCCCACTCTCTTTTATGTTTTGGCCTTTGAGTTTGTAGAAAAACAATCAATCATGCCATATAAAAAGATGCATAGTTTAGGTTGCTAGCTAGTATAGCCTAATCAATTTGCTTGTGATTATCTTTTTTCTTTTAATAAATAACTCGATATACAACGTATCTGAATATATTGAGATCGAAGAAGATAAGCTCAATGTGATCAACTGTATTATGGACAATTAAAACTCTGATGACAACCTAAAATCATGACTGAACATGTTTTTCGAAATTTTAACAATATGGTTGATGTCTCGTTTTTGTTAGTTAGTTGTCTCTCGCCATTAGTTTTGTTGTTGTTACTCTATATAATGTCAAAGACCTCATAAGAAGGGATGCCCTTTGTCATCAGATTCAAAAAGTTTCATAATCTGGTCATTTTTCAGACATCAAATGAAAAATGATCGTTCCGATTAAAGAAGATAAAAGCAAACAGATGATGAATGTGAAATCTGAACAATTTTAGTCGAATATCCGTACCGAAAGAGTTTGTAGTACTTGATTCTATGTATAAATCAATATCATGATGTATTTGATTATCTACATTATGAATCTCATATGTCCTTGCATGCATGCATGCCTAACGATTATGTCAAAGTCGAGTTGCATGGCCCAAAAGGATAGGATTATCAAAGATCATATCAACTTGATTAATGATGCTTGTTGGCATCATATGGATACATTAATTTTTGATACAGGAACTAGTATTTGGACCCAAACAACATCATTTTATATATATATATATATATATATATATATATATATATATATATATATATATATATATATATATATATATATATATATATATATATATATATATATATATATATATATATATATATATATATATATATAAGTCTTTAAGAAAAAAGGGCTTTTAGATGACCTACAAATACAATGGGGAAAATAAATAAATTTAAAGCTGATTTAAAGTGTACCTAAATTACTGTAAGGCTGACAAGGAATATGATTGACTTACGTAGGTACATTATCTTATTAACTTTTGTGTAAATACCATACACCTACCTATAAAATATGTTAGTTTACAAAAAAATACCCTTTAAAATTAAAGTTTGTAAAAAAAAGCACCCTTTAAAGGGATGGATTTGGTATATTATTATTAGGGTACAAGACTTTGATTAAAATAATTAATAAATTAAGAAAGACCGTTGATTTCTCTAAAAGCATGTCTGGTCTAGACTAGTGAAGAAGAGAGTATCGACAACGGTGTCAGTACCACCACTCACCTGTTGGGGTTGGGGTCGAGATTCCTAGATGGGTCAATCGGTTAACAACACAGTTGATTAAATATATGTGTGATTTAGACTTTGTCAAAGAACCGAAAATTCAGTATGGACTCGGATATAATCATCTCGATTTCGCACGGACAACTCCACAAACCTTGGAGTGCCTTTATAACACACAAATTATCACCCTCAATTTCAATATTTTTGATATGCAATCTGATAGCCTCTTATAAACTAGATTTAAAAGCAAAAACTTTAGCTTTTATTACCGAGTTGAAGTTATTTTTTGAGCATCGAGGCTAATAACATCTCCATTGTGATTCCAAATTACATAACCAATGGATGTTACTCCCGAATCGAGTTTTGATCCATCGAAGTTAAGTTTAAGGAAACCAGGTTTGATTTATCCCACTTAATGTTGTGTTTTTTCTTTTTGGTAGAGTTAATATCCTTTTGTTTCTCTTTTATATCGTAATCATCCTCGTCAATGATATTAGTTTTTCACTAATGGATTTGGTTTTTAATGAAAATGATAACTTATTACCATGACCAATAGACTCATTACTAAAAATGATTTGATTTTTAAAGAATTAGATGCTCCACCGGATAGTTGTAAGAAATGTGAACTTGTTAAGTCCAATTTTGTTTTTTTTTTTTATTTCCTGTATGAGATCATGAGCTTTTCTATTTTCAAGGCTAATGTTGTTGAGTTCGTTCAAGATTGATCTATCGATTTTGACAATGATTTGTTTGCTAAAAGGACATTCAATAAGTAAGTGGATCAAGTCTTCCACTTGGTGATTGCATAGTTCACATTGCCTTGTTATGGAAATTATTCTTTCGTCAAGCTTTGTTTTTGTTGGAATTCCGTTTTTTGAAAATTTTCAGAAGAATTTTTTTAATTTTAGGTTGGGTGTCAAGTTTCCATATCCAATCACAAACATTAGTCTAGGGAGTGCTCAAATCCTCCTCAATCATCTCCAAAGTAGATTTTGTAGTAAACCAACCATTTTTACGACACCTCCAATTTATTCTATCATGTATATAATTTTTTGGTATGATTATTTCTTTAATTTTATCTCTAATATCCGGGTTTATGATGCTTTGTAACTCGTTAAATGACGTCTCAATATTTCGAGTCGTTTATAAAGTGACTAACTTTGATATTTTTGTCAATTTGATTGTTATTTTAGACCATTTTAATAAGTGTGTCGCACTTACCCAATTATCATTCAAAAAATTGATGGTTTTCCATTTATAACCTTCTAAATAATACCGCCTTTGAACTCATATTTGAGTTTCTTAAAGTTATTCAATTGTCAATACGTTGATCCTTTCTTTTGGTAATAGAAAATATTATAATTATTTAATGTAATTTTTAACAAGTTTAACCTATATACTGTTTGGTTCTGTCAAAAATTTTCTATTACAGTTTTATTTGTAAGACATTGTTCATGCTCAAGGATTTCCTTAGTCCGAAACCGCTGTCATTTTCTGATTAAATATTGTTCATAAGTAACTTCTTCATCTAAATAAATGAAAAAAAAAGACAGCTTTGTAGGAGTTTCATTTTAATGAGCTATTTTATGTAAATTAACATATTTAACAAGTAGTTTTATGCTATTTACCCTTAACTTTCCCTCCTAAAAAACAATGATGTAAATAAGAGAAAAATAAAAATAAAAAAATAAAGATTTAGCCATATAGGTAACTAGTGGTCTCATGCTTGTCAGCATCACAACCTCAAATCCTGGCAATTCCAATCATTTGATACAAGAGAATCAATTAATGAAAATGTAAATATGGAACTCAAATGATTGAAAATTTGAACCAAATAGTAGAATAAAATGATTTAGATAATAATTTTTGTTAGATTTTAACTCTTTTTTCAAACAATAGATTGATCATCATGCAATATGTTAACTAATTATTGTTGCTCCATCTATATAGGAGAGTATAATGTTTTATTGTACTAAGTTATGATTGATTTATTTAGTATAGTTGTACAAAATGTTGTTGGAAAACCACTCATTTTGGAAAAGGGAAAATCATAAAATCACTTAATGATGGTATTCTTTTTAGATAGTGGTGCTTCTGAGCAATTTGATATCACCATTGGTGCACTATTCAATGAAAAGTTATCAAAAGAAAGAGGAAAAAATCCGAGGATATTGATTTTTTGACAGTAAGATAAGAAATTTATCGATCTTATATATCTATTTCCTTATTTTTTGTTAATGTACGAACGCATAATTCATCTTATAGTTGATTTTCTTGTAAACAAGACTTACAGAAAAAGATTTTAAACCAGGAAGTGCGGAATAAAGAAGATCAAAGTATCTAACGGATGAGATAACAAGTAAAATGAAATAACGAAAATTCAACAATGTAACAGTGTGACCCTCAACTATACTCGATGTGAATGCATGATAACTCATGCATGTTGTGAATTCTCTCGTCCTTAAGATATGACCCTTAATTTACGTATTAGTATACATACAGGTATTGCCGGTTAAAGCTTTAAAACCTATTGTCTAACACAACTGTTTCTATTTCAATCCGCATTTTGAAATACCTCGTATAAAAATAATAGTATGATATTTTAATAAAACGATGAAAGTAAATTATTATATTTACAATGTCGATTAAATTATAACTCAATCCGATTATTGTGAAAATGGTGTAACATCTCATGCCAAAAAATTATCATCATATATAATTTTTTAACGCGAATTATTACCTATAAGAATTGTGTTGTTAACCATGTTTAACTAGAAGTATGTTTTCCTAGTGATTGAGTGAGGAGTTAATTAAAGTTAAAGTATGTTTAAGCGAAAGCAATTTCAAAATGAAAACATTATAGAAAGTTTTTTTGCGAGCATGGTTGATATGATCACCAACCTAAAACATCGGTTTTTATAAATGGTACACTTTTATATAACTTGAAAAAAAAACTCTTAATGAAGTTACAACATGACATATTAATTTTTTGTTCACTACAAACTTTTCTATAAGGAATATGCAAATTATAACATAACAACTTATGATCAAAATTGTTCATATTTTGCTTAAGTAATTGCTCATAAGTATCATACGTAGTATGCATTTTTTTAAATTATATTATAAATTCATAATTTACATCGAGCTTGAAGGAAGACGGGCAACAAGTTGTGCTGTCAACCCTTGATTGAATAACGAATCCGATCCTCCTAAAAACAACATCAGAAGACCTATAACACATAACGTTGCAATGCAAGACCCGTTGCAAATACTGTGCATAGTATTTGAAAGAGTTATCTACCCAACCTTTTTCCATATAGAATTGCTAGCATATAACTAAAGTCATATGTTAAGAATTTCTAACAAATGATGTTATACTCTCCGTTCTCTAATGACCAGTTCACTCTTCCTTTTCTCGAAATTTTTGCTAATTACATGTCTACTTGTTGTACTTTTGTGTTTTATATTTGATGTTATGTGTTCTGGTTCTTCACGACGGTTTGTCCGTCTGTCATTTTTTCAGCATTTCAACCCATTAGACGGTATGTCATCTAGTGCATCGGACTGCTTTTCGTTATAAAAAAAAAAAGTTATATGTTAATAAGTATAATTTTTCTAAAAAAAAGATTTAAATATTTAACTTTATTTTAGCTTTTTCCTAGGATATATATCATAAATTATTAAGGCTTTTTATTTTTTATTTAAAATTCTTAACCTATGGATTTACAAATATAAACTGAAAAACCGGTCATATATACATTATTACCAAAGTTGTACACAATAACACACTGAGCCATCTATCTACTAACAAGAAAACAACTATAATATATGAAATAAACCTATTGTATTCTCTTATGTTGACACACAAACCCTTTTCTTTTTACATTAAAGTAAAGATTATTCCTATAGAATTAAGCATGATATTTAATTTGTGTGACAAATTGGGATTATAAAAATATAGAAATTATATGTCAGCAACAAAGTTAAGAGAATTGAGGAAATTGGCAGGCATACTGACATGAGTAGCAGGATTGATGAATGGCATCTAGAGCATTGTAAGAGTCACAGTGGGATTGCTCAATTTGGATACTTGCACAAAGACAAAACCTACCAGCTTGGAAGAGCTGCCTACAACAAGGATATACCATTGCTATAGGGAATGTAACCCAATTGTAAGAAGATGACCTAGAAACTCGAATCGAATTGGGTAGGTTTCGGTTTGGGCTCAAATCGTATGGTTTGGTTAGGTTTATCCGAACTTACTGAATGAGGTCGATATAGGGTTATGATCATCGATAATGACCTAGAAACTCAAATCAAAACGGATAGGTTTTGGTTTGGATAAAAACTGTGTGGTTTTGTTAGGCTTGTCTGAACTGACTTAATGATGTCTAGTGCTATGATAACAAACTTCAAATTGAAAGCAAACCTAGAATTGGAAATTGGGGGAAGAAATATGACTAAAATCGAACTGAAATGGGTCGGTTGCGGTTCAGTTTGGACTGAAAACTGTGCGGTTTAGTTTACTTGAACTGACTGAATGATGTAAGATCTTATGATCATCGATTCTGAACCGTAATATACCTAAGAATGAAAGTATGATAAAAAAAAATCAAACCAAAATGGGTAACTTTTGATTTGGGCCAAGATCATATGGTTAGGTTCACATTAACCGATCAAATCATTAATGAGATATCTGAGATGATCATGTCTTGGTATGGGCCAAAATCGTAGTCATAAAGAATAGCCGAGCAAAAACTTAATTTATTTCATTGATTTAAAAACGTACAAATAAAATAGATATCCATCGCGTAGTATTATTATACAATCTCCTATATAGAACAGAACCAAGAGTGAGAAGAGGACACTTTCCCTTATTTTTTTTTCACAATTCCTAATTTCCATCATCATGTACGTAGAGACGTATTGATCCGACCTGTGTTGGAGATAATAAGGTCCCACATCGAAAGATGAGACACTCCGAGCCTAGTATATAAGCTCGGTGAGCTACTCCTCCTATTGTTAATTGGTTTTAGGATGGAACCTCGCCGGGTTTATGTGCTGAGTTTGAGCCTAATGCGCATGTGCGCTTGTATGCACATGACCCCCGCTCTACCGGTCCGTCTGTATCAGACTTTGACAAAACCACTCAACCTTTCGAGGCACGATAAATCAAATCGTTTTTTCTTAAAATAAAAAAAAAGTCATAAATATTTATTTTGGTAGATAAAAGAAATGTGTGTAGAGGCAAGTTGAAGGCCACAAGAAGAAGAAGGGATAGAGAGTTGGTCGTCTTTGGTTCACCACGATGGGTGTTGGTGGGTTAGGTAGCAAACACTGCCCCTCCATAGGACCCCCCACATCCCCCTCCACAAGATTCCTCTTCTTCTATTTTCCATAAATTTTTTTTATTTTACAATATCTACATTATTCTCATATAATTTTTATTAGAAAATTTGTAAAATATATACGATCATAGAGGGACCCGTTCGGTAGACGGGTCGGTTCATCTCGAATTCAAGTCCGGTGGATCATTTTAGATCACACATCCAAAAGGTTATATCTCTAGATTTTTCAAGTTCGGTTAACCCAATTCTTTGTTTTTTTTAAAGGTTGATAAGTAACTTCCGGTTCGATTGATTTCGCCGCTCTACTTCCGGGATGGGAATAAGTCGTGGCCCATGCCGCCAGGAGGATTCGAATCTCGATACTAACCACTTAAAGAGTCTAGCACCACATCCCACTAGACCAACTGAGTATTGCTCTCTTTGTTTTATTTATTGTTATTCGACATTTTAGGATTGTTTGAAAAATAAATTTTATGAGAAATAATAATAATACAATTAAATATGATAACACTAGAATATTTTCTGAATGACATTAAAAAATATTTATAAAAAAACTTCCTTTACCAATTCTTTTTTATACAAGACAAATAATAAGCAATAAAATTATATTTGAAGAGAATAAAATTATTATTTATTTAAATCTATTGACTTTATCTATGGAATATTTAAAAGTTAAGGACTTAGTCATTTCATTTTAGAGTCTATTTGTATTTTTTTTTTAAATGTAAATGAGTTTAATTTACAACCCTATCTTAACTAATGATTTTATGTTGAAAATATTTTTCATTAATTATTATATTATGAATTATATTAATTCATTGAACCACTAAAATCCCTATATAAGTCACACTTGTTTTTACAATTTAATTTTATCCCCCAATGTCATTATCGGGTAAATATAATAATTGTAATTTAATCTGTATCGATAAAAAAAGAGAGGGGTTTTGGTGAGATAAAAACCACACAGTTTTATTGATTTTAATAACTCTATACATAAGACTTTCAAATATATATTTAAATATATTTTAAAATCTAATCTAAATATATATCACATATCACAATATCTTAATAATATGTTTTTGGTATTTGATTTTTATGATATTCGGTTGAAATGAAGACTAAGAAGTACAACTCATTTTCTGGTTCCTTCTTCAACTCACCCACTTCTCTTTTTTATATAAATTATGTAATATAAAATATATCCCTCTAATAAATCTTGATCTTCATATCTTTATTCACAAAATATATATATATATATATATATATATATATATATATATATATATATATATATCCCGACTTATATGTAAACAACTCTTACCATGTGAACATGTAAACACCAAATATATAGGACTATACCGCCGAATATATAGAGTCAGGTCCGTCGAATATTTCTTCCATTAATAACACGATTTTTTCCTCTTTAATATCGCCTAATCTCAGCTATCTATTTAACGATATAACGGATACAATTTGTTCTCATTTTACATGATAAAAGCTGTTTACATGGGAGTCAACCTCTCTCTCTCTATATAACAATTGTCTTATTCCCCATTTGTAAATTCAAACAATATTGTGCAGGAAATTTCAATCCATGTACAACTGTAGATGCTATCAAGCTATAGACTTTTTGTATATATACTATTAGTACTATTTTAATACAGAAATAAATCAAATATTAATTAATATTTCATTATTACGTAGTCAACTTGAACAATTAGACTTCAATATATATCCCTGTAAATGTGGCTCATTATTTTCAAAAATAGTCTAAGATTTTATGTTAACTTGTTATCAATTATATATCATATGTCCACGATAATTGGTATAAAAAAAACACCGAAACTCAATTTTTTATAATAAGTTCAAAATAATACTACTTTTTGGATTGGACCATAAATGTTTCAAATTTTCATTAATTGATTAAGTAATGTGATCTTTCCCACTACATATATATTGTAATCTATCCCACTACATAATGTTTCGTGTCATTAAGTTGCACATAATTAATTGCCAAAAATCCAATGTTTTGTTGCTAATCCAAATTATTTACACTTCATAAACTCGAGTTTATTGGTAGTTAAAATTTATTGAATAATTAAATATGTAGTCGATTGAACGAATTTATTGAAACTGATGTGGGTATAAATTTATCAAAAAGATTTTATCTTTATAATTATTTTTTATTATAAATTTTTATTTATAATTTATTATTCAATAAACTATCATAATTTTCGTAAGATTACCCACGTAGTTTATAAAATGAGAAAAAAATGGTTATGAAATGAGAAAAATTGAAACATTCATAATCTTCCTAAATATTCAATAATAAGCTTATAATTTTATCCATACTCTTAATAAACTTGATAAGCTTTTATAAACTTTTTCCGCCTCTCAAACACACCCTAGTATACAACTTTTTCATACATATAGACATGTATACAATCGAGTTTAAGTGAGAACGGTCACTTCCATGAGATCAAAACGATTCATATTTTCCAAAAAATAGTCTATAAATTAACATGAACCCGTTTGAAGTACGACAACTTAAAATAATACACCAACTTACAAACACCGTTCACGCTTATGTACAAAATGATTACAACGGAACCCTTCGTTCTCCTGGGAACCGAACCCTATATATATATATATATATATATATATATATATATATAAAAGAATATATGTATATGAAAGATAGAAGAACTTTTTTTGATATATTAAGTTGCTTGCTTGCTCTCTTCCATCCCTCTCTAAACAGTGAAGCTTGTCTACTATTGAAGGTCTTCATCAAAACCTAAGTTTTTCTTCCTAATCCTAATTTCTCAACACAATCCCTCTCTTTCCTTCTCCTTCAATACAACTTCTTGTTCATGTTCATACTTGAGTAATTCTCAAGTCAATCAATCCTTAGCAATAAGCTACTAATTCAATTCTGTAGTGGGATGATGGCTTTCTTTCCTGCTAATTTCATGTTACAAACTCCAAATCATGAAAATGACCATCAACCTCCTTCTCTTTCTTCAATCTTACAAACTTGCACTCCCCAACACTTCCATGGTAAATAACCCATCTTTATTTCATCATAATCTCAATCAAGAACATGTCTTTAAACAAATTAACCTAAAATCCCATCTGGGTTTTGCTTCTTTTCATTGTTTTTCTTGTCAGGAGGAGGATCACCAATGCTTGGGAAAAGATCCATGTCATTTCCAGGCTTAGATGTTTGTCAAGAAGAAGCTACCAATGGCTGTGAAGAAGATAACTTATCAGATGATGGATCTCAAGCTGGAGAGAAGAAGAGAAGACTCAACATGGAGCAAGTTAAGACACTCGAAAGGAATTTCGAGTTAGGAAACAAACTCGAACCCGAAAGAAAAATGCAGCTTGCTAAAGCTCTTGGCTTGCAACCAAGACAAGTTGCAATTTGGTTTCAAAATAGAAGAGCAAGATGCAAAACTAAGCAACTTGAGAAGGATTATGAGATTCTTAAGAGACAATTTGAATCACTCAAAGCTGATAATGATTCTCTTCATGCCCAAAATCAAAAGCTTCAATCTGAGGTAAAAATTATGGTTCTTTTTGGTAATTATATGCTTTTTACTTCTTAATTTTCCATGATTAGTATTAGTTAATTGATTCACATGACTTGACTTAATCTTGTTTTGGATCAATCATATATCAATCTTTTGTAGCAAAATCATGATTACTAGGTTTAAAAACAATCCAAATAAAAATCAAGATTGAATCTTTATTTTCCTTTTTAATGAAAATGAAAACCTAATTTTCTTCAAAAAAAACTGCAGATATCAACCCTAAAAGGAAGAGAACCAACAGAATCAATCAATCTGAACAAAGAAACGGATCAAGGTTCATGTAGTAACCGAAGCGAGAACAGCTCGGAGATCAAACTCGACATCTCAACAAGAACAACAACAACAACAACGGACAATAATCATCATCATCGTCATCATCATCAACCTCAGACAAGCAGTAGAGCATTCTTCCCACCATCTTCTTCAACCACCATAACCAGGCCCAATGGGCCTGTAACTCAACTCTTCCAAAGCCCATCAACAAGCAGACCAGATCTCCATTGCCAGAAATTTGATCAATCAGTCAAAGAAGAAAGCTTTAACAATATGTTCTGTGGTATTGATGATCAGCCTGGATTTTGGCCTTGGATTGAGCAACACAATTTCAATTAATCACAAAAAATCTCCCTTTTCTTTGTTATTTTTAATTTATGGAAGAGGAAGAAAAACCCACTTCAGATGCTACTGTGGTTCAGTGTTTGCAATGAAGTAAGTATAGTATAGTTAATTTTCTATTATAAGTACCACTTTTGTTTTTTCCCCTTCCTATTTTTGTTATTGTATAAAAGTTACTGTTATTAGATGTTATATTTTAGCCCTTTTTTATGATTAAAATCAATAAGAGGGTACATTCCTAAAGTTTTACATGATTGAAAATCTTCCCTGTGCATCAAAATTTGCTACAGTATGGTGTCATCTTCAAGAGGGTCCATCAACTGTTCAGAAATAAAGAAGGAAAATGATAGGTGATACTTTTTTTTAATAAAACAAATCTCTATATTTATTTGGTGTGTAAATCATGCCCAAAAAAGTGATGATTAGAAAGTAATTTTTTAAAAATATTTTTGTATGTAAAAAAAACCAAGTTTTAGCAACAAAAAGTGAGATAATTAAATTATTTATTACACATTTCAATGAGAAAAAAAAATAGAAAACAAGAGAAAGGTGAAGGGAAGAAGAAAACAAGAAGAGTTGGAAAATGGTCATTTTCATGACAGGGAAAGTTGGGGGGCAGTGTCTTGTGCAGACAAGCAATTGAATTTTGGAATTTTTCTTAGTAATATCAAAACAATAAGAAAAAAATAGAAAAGGATAATGAGATTGTTGTGGTATGGTGGGCTCTTGTATAAAGGGGGATGTTTGAATTTGATTCATTTTAGGGTTTGTGATATGAGTGTTAGATGTAAATATAATGTGTTTGGTTGATTAAGATATGGGTATTAAATTGATATTGATATCTGATATGTTTGAAGATACTAAATTTGATATCAATGTGATATTGAGTGTGTTATTTTGATATAAATTAGAATATCGAGTATAAAAGTATCACTTGTATACGTATCTTCATATCTTATGTTGATTCTCGTATTCATATGTGATATAAACACAACACTTAAGTTTAGTGAGTTGTATCTTAAAGTCAATTGACAAATCTTCAAATTTATCTCGTCAATGTATTGTAAGATGAAATGAGTCAAACGACCTTGTTACACGTACACCTAGTTTGTATTTAAACCCTATATCTCCGATTAAAGTAATCAGAGTTTGATAGATTGTTAATTTAACAGAGTTTTTTTTTAAAGAAAAGATAGTTTGAAGACACGAAAAATACTCTTTTAAACTAAAATATGAATGTGTAATATTTTTTTTTATTCGCATTGAATGTACGTAAACCTAGTGTATGTGTACGATAATTTTAACTAAAGTCTAGCTATGAGGTGTAGGACTTAACTTTTTTTTTACATGAAATTATTTACATGTCCTTAGTAGATATTCAAATCTAGCTATCTCCCAACCATTGATTTTATGGAGCCCTTGAAAAAAACATTAGGGAAAAAATTCCATCAAGGTGGTACCCTTGATGTGTAGTGTTTCAATCAACACCTTCTTTTTCAAATTCAATTCACATCTTATGGGGCACCCATATAGAAAATAACACTAGACCAATTTGTCCATGTGTTGAGCAATACTATTGGACTTGTTCAAGGTCAATCTCGTCCGTTCATCGAAAAATATTCAGATATGAATAAGGGTTGGCATCAGAATGGGATGAACAGTCCAGTTCCATTTAGATTGTTAGCTAACGTTGTTAAATTTAAAAATTATTTATTGATTCTTGTAATTTGTCTGGTATCGAGCTTGATCTGAATCTGACTTGAATAAACAGGAACGATTCTCGATCAAAGTTTGCTCGCATTCAAATTTAGATAGGTCTAAAACTATTGAGATCATGATCCATTTGTAGAGACTTGGATGATTGTGAAAAGTGTCCAATGCTTCTCATTGTAAAATAATAAGAACGAAACTTATAGTGATGAAAAAAACGTATTTCAGTTGATAAATATATCAGATTCAACGACGAACATAAACGTGAGACCGTTGTGATGCTTAACTAGATATATTTGTGCAGCCTATGCTAACACCGTTACATCTATTACAATAAGTTTGTGCAAGCAACCAAAAAAACATAAAGATTGTGTATTGTTTTAGGGTAGCAACATGTTTTGTTATATCCAAACTTAGTTTATATTAATCATACACAAAGTATAAATCAAAGTGAATATATTGTAGAAAATGTGTGATGAATGTGTGCTTGCACGCCGGGAGAATGGACTTTTTATGTTCAAACATGTACGTGTCGTCATGCATCTTCAACATATACTACATATAAATTGCTTGTCTAATGTAGAACAAATTATATCGGGGCCGGTTCGGGCCGAACTTTATAAAATATTGAGCCCGTTTAGTCGGATTTGGGTCGAGATAGGCCCGGCTACCGGGCCTGAGATGGATGTCGTACCCGTCCGCCCGGGGGAGCGGACTCGCGGATACCCGTTTTTCGATTTTTTAAAACAAATATTATTAAAAAATGTTCTAAATTTGATTTTTTAAAAAAATTATATTTAGAATATTTTATGTAAAATATATTAAATTTAGTATAACTATACTAGATTTTTTATATTAATACCAAATATTTATAATAATTATACTATAATATATTTTTTAATTTTTTTACCGGATTGACGGGCCGGGCTTTTCGGATCTTCCGCTGTAAGCCTGTAACTGTGTGGAATGTATAATTGTGCAAGAGCCGCAACCCTTTCAATAGCAGCATTCAATTCCTACTCTGTTATGTTAATTGAATTCCAACTTTGATACCTTACGGGTCTATCTCCTTCTAATACGAGTTATGTGTCCGGTCGGGTCTAATGCCTCGTCCTAATCTAGCCCGGCGGGCTTGGCGGATCGGTCTTTTCGCTCCGCCCGTGCTTGTTCCCATGTTCATACCCGTCTGTTTTTCCGGACGAGCCGGGCTCAACGGGCTTCCCGGATTTGAACATGTCTAATCTAATGATACAAACTTTATGTTATGTTAGTTAATGCATTCATTTTTATTGATGTATGGATGTGTGCATTTCTTCCCCTTTCCGTTTGTCAAAACATAACGCTCAATTCGTTTGTTATTTTGTGGCCTATTTTATTTAATAATTTTAATTAGAGTATATTGCATACAAGCCTTCGAAGTTCAATCTAAAATCAATTAGGAGAATTAATTCTAGAACATATATGTTAGGTTTACGTAATATCATATTGTTGATGTGAGACATATTTCCACCCACTGACATATATAGAAATCTTTTATATGGCACTCAAAACCTAAAAACATGTTCAACGACAAGCTCGTCCAACTTCGAGAGTGATAATCCGAATGCATAAGCAACAACATGACTCCCATAGTCCTTTTGAACCGAATTATTTCACGAAAATCTTTTTCCAAGACATATCATTATATACAATCATAGACTAATACACGATCCTCGATCATTAGTCTTTTAATGTCATATCAACGTACTCACTCGTATACACACGATTCTTAACTATTAGTCCGTCGGGGCTTTGGAGATGGAGATGATTTGCGAGGATATGGTGAAAAGACATCTCAACAACCGATGAGAATTTGCAGAAATTCATCATCTATAAATTGATGCCACTAATAACCTGAAGATAAGGACTTGTCATTAGAGGGTCCATAGACACATCAATAATTTATAAGATGTTTTAAAACTTGTACAAAATGACAATTAGTGTACATAGTATTGTCTCACTCCATAAAATGTGACACATCTTATGTACAATGCTCAAACACACACTTATTGCATTCATGATAACTACGAATGTTTGCTCCAATTTCGACCATTCAATTATTTCAATCTATAACATATAATATTCACTCCATTTCATATGTCCATTTTAACCTATATTCTAACAATGTAAACTAAAAAATAATAATAATTTTGAAATATTATGTGACAAAAATCATACCTATTTTACTTATAGTATTCAATCATATTTGATAAAATAAAACGAAAAAGCTAAATGCACGAGGTTTGTTTTACTAGCGTAAAAAACAAACGCATTCCGATGGCGCTCAACAAGTAAAAAAAATAAAGAATTTGAACGCCGACGCCTTCCGAAGGCGCTCAAATCTTTAATAAAAAAAAGGCAAAAGTAGGAAGGCACTCAAATCGTTGATAAAAAATAAGGGCAAAAATAAGAAAAAATAGGTCTTGGGCGCCAGCGCCATGCGTCGGCCTCAAAATCCAATTTTTTCTTATTTTTGCCCTTTTTATTTATTTTAAGATTTGAGCGCCGTCCCAAAGCGCTCAAATCTATTTGAGCGCCACAACAAAGCGTTCATATTCGGTACCAAGTAAATTTGAAATTGTGTATATAATACGCCCGAAATAAGACTAAAATATCACTTTTTTAAAAAATTGTTTATTAATTATCACCGCTCTTTACCATCAACTTTTTTTTTTTACAAAAACTTAAAAACATAAATATGTTATAGAATTAATAAAATAAATAATGTATATTCTACAACATAACAATTAGTTTTTACATTTCATATCTGATAAGATCCCTTAATTCGTGGGATAACCTTCCTCAAGTACATATTTGTATATTATTTATTTTTATTCTGTAATAATATATGTATACTTATTATTATGTATGTTTATGTATATATATACCTATATTTAATTAAATATATAAAATATATATTAAAATAGATAAAAATGATAGGATTCAAATTAAACTTAAAGATATTAAGGTAAGATTCAAGTTTTCGAAACCATTTAGCTATTTATTTTGTTTAATTTTTTGCATGATACTTTTATTTTATATATTTAATATAATTTTTTTTTAATAAATGATCTGAGCCCGGGCCTGAAGTTCGACTCAGACAAGTATGAATATAATAAGCCCGAATTCTAGACTCGTTCCTAGTCCGGCCTTTGAAAACAAACAAATGTTTTGAAAAGTCCTATATCCGAGTCTAGGTTTGTTCAGGTCTATATATCTATGACAACTAAATAGAACAAGTACATATAAAGTTTGAATGACATTCAAGCGTATTCAATATTCTATCTGGTATCATAGCAGTTCAATCTCTTGGGTTTCAGTTTATTGGACTTGTTGCTCTAAGTCATTTGATGCAGACCCTGAACCATGTCCCGTGCAATTGAACTAGTCAAGCCTTATGACATGTCATCAAGTGTCAACCGAACAAACGGTTGCACTTGAGGGGGATTAGGCTCGAACCCAACGCACACATACGATCAGACGCGAACCCACATTAGATATGGGTAACAGGCATAAACGGAAATTTTTCCAGTTTAATCTTTTTTTAGTATTTTTTTTCCCGAATCAATCTTTATCCTAGCATTATGTACGTATATATGGAAATATACACTTGCAAGTTACAAGAGAATATTCAAAGATCTCGAGAAGTGATTATATGCCATCGTAATGAAAATAATGTAATTATTAAGTAATCTTAATTAATGCAAATTACGTACGTACATAGTTTAAGATTATCTGGGGGCATATATTATTCGGCTACGTTTCCTGGGATGATGTTATATACCAATTATTGAGACTTCTATATTTCATTAAACAAATAGTATATACTTTATATAATTTTAATACAATTAAAAAAACTATATTGCATAACAAATTAAAAATTCATTAGCTATTTTATTATTTGGTAACACTTTACGTAACCAGGTCAACTAATTGATGTATTTTAAAGCAAGTCACGATATACGTAAACAATATTTTAGGTTAGCTAAATATTTGATTTTTTATTTAATTCTTAAATAATTCTTTTATTTATTTATGATATTTTTTAGTTTTTGTTACAAAGAGTGGTGATGTGGTGGGCATGTGGACACCTGTACAATTCGAAAAGCCTACATTGCATGTGCAATGTGTTTAGTTACAACTTAATGAATTAGGTCGGTATTTATAAATAATAAAAAAGAAAATTGTACAAACAGTATCCAATCTTTTAGGCAGACTAAATTTTAGTACCCATCGTTTAAACTATAAGAACGGTACATCAACTATTGAAATTGACGAAAGATTAATATCTATATTACTTTTTACACGTTAAGTTAACACAACAACTTTACTCCTAAACTTTCTCTTTTGTTTCTTGTTGAATAAGTATGTCTTGTAGGCCTCATTGCAACTGTCTTAACCTTTTACTTAACGTGCGAGCAGTAATTTAGATACTTATCTTTGGTCAGACTCAATAGGTGAGATACCGTTTTGATAGTTTAAACGACTGGATACTAAAGTTTAATTAACCTAAAAGATGGGTATTGTTTAAGCAACTTTCTCTAATAAAAATAAAGTATTTTAATGAAATATATTTCGTAAGTATACTTATTTATATCTATTAGTTTCAATAATTCTATTAAAATTTATTTCTTGATTTCAGGGGGATAACTTGAATATATTTATTAAATTTAAATTCTTTATGGGATTCTTGGTAGGAAATTGTTACTTAACATTCACACTAGAGAATTTAAAAGAATTTTGAAGGTGGGCTTTTTATGGGCTTTGTAATTTGAAATTGGGCTTCATCTCCGGCCCATCTCAATATTTGGGCCCAAAGATATGGACGGTTTTTAAACTTATAAGCCCAAATGATTATTTTGATACATCAATTTCAAATGTCAGAAAAATGATTTTTCAATATCAATTTAAGTTATTGTTTTTATTCTATCAATAACCAAACATTATTATTTTTATTATTCTTTTATAACCATTACCTTTTTGTTTCATTTAAATCTGTTAATATATGGGAATAAATATCCTAAATATATACTCTACTTTGAACTTTGATAATTTGGAATCTAGAAACCTCATTTAAAGCATATGAGATCGTAGTTGTTTGAATTTGTTCGTGAGAAGGAGTCGTGGATAGGTGATCGAAATTTAAAGGGTCAAATGAAGAAACCAAATATGAAGTTTTCATCGGTGATCTTTGAGAGTTGTATTTTGCATTGCTTCTACATTCATATTCTCGTTCTTCTTTCTCACTTTGTTTGTATGGCACTTCCCTTGGTGCTCCTCTTCCATCGACTCGTTGTATTCGAAGTTTTCTTTTGGTATGTCGTTAATTTTTGCTTGTTATGGTTCTCTCATGATGGTTAGTCCATCTATCAATTTGTTTGGCCTTTCGATCCATTAGACGGTATGTCGTCTAGTACATTCGACCGCAGTTCTGGTTTCTTCTAGTGAACAAGGTAGTTGAATATGAGATCTTAGTTTGGTCTACAAACTTGTTAGATTGATGTTGTGTATGGGTTTCCATATCAAAGTTTGAAAATCAAAATGATTGAGTGATGGGGACATGAACCTAAGTTAAATTTTCTGAAAAAAAACAGTAATAATGGAGACTTTAGTAGTTAAATCTGACAATGTAATGAGAGTGAATGTAAAAAACTGAGATGAAGCATCATTTCAAGTTGGGCTATTGATGATCCAAGTATGGAGTAGTGAGTGCCAAAGTGGTTTGTTGGGTTTACCCTATTCAGCATGTTTTTTAGTGGAATGATGTTGACTGCCAAAGTGGCTGACTCATCTTTCAAGTTTCTTGGATTTCACTTCTCTTTTACCCTTCATGTATTCTTCTTCTTTTTATCCAATGTAAAAACATATGTTATATACCTTCAACAAAAGATCAAGAAATCATCCAACTTCAAGTCATATGCACTTTATTGTCAATTAATCCTTCATTTTTCGGTCTGAATCGGTATTTCGGGTTGGATATGAACTAATCCGGATAGAAAAACCCTATAGACATGAATTTGATATAGTAATTTAGATTTGGTTATAGTTCGGTCAATCTACGTCTATAAAACCTGAAAAAGTTTTATAACGGAAAGTGGTTAAATTGATCTACCTCCTAAAGTGAGTTCAACCTAAAATATCATTGTGAATGAGAACACGAAGTTCGGTATCATCAAGAAAGTTGGTGTTGGGTATCGAGATTCCCAAATGGGTCAACTGGTCAACAACAACGTTAATTTCTCTGAAAGCATGCCTAATTTAGACTTCGTAAAAAACGAAGATTCAGTCTAAAGTCGGATAAATATCGACCTCCCACGGGCACCTCCACAAACCTTGGAGTGTCTTGATGACACACAAATTATCACCTCGATTTCGATCGCTTTTATTTGCAATCTGATTATTTCTTGCAAGCCATATTTAAGAGAAAATGCTTGTTCTTTTAGTACTGAATTAAAATAATTTTTTCGCCTCAAAACTAATATCCTCTCATTGTGATTTCGAATAACAAAAACTGACAGTAGTCCAAAATCAATGGATTATGTCCATATACACCATTTCACTAAAAGAGGTATTTTATTGAGTCCATCAAGAATGTAGCATTGTACTACACTACTATTAACACATCACTTCACATTAATATACTACATGGTTTAATGTTGAAGTATGATGTTGTCCAATAATATTACAAAACATGACATTTAAACAAGACATTATCTCATCATCAAATATTTCTAACTTTTATTTTCATTAGTGTACCTCCTTTTCTTTTATTTAATCTCTTATAAGTTTTGTTTTTCGAATATTTTGATTTTTCGATACACAATGTTTACTTAGTAAATTATACAATATATATATATATATATATATATATATATATATATATATATATATATATATATATATATATATATATATATATATATATATATATATATATATATAAATTTGGATAATGAATTTAATTGAGTCAATGATGAATAGTCTCAGCCACTTATATACAGACTCTGAGGCAAGCTTGTGAGAGCACATCATTGATGTTTCTGATTGCACATTTTACAAATTGAAAAGTTCAAAATTGTTAGGTTTTAGGGTTTTTCTTTCTTTTTCCTTTCCCCTCTCTCTTTGTATGATATATATCCAATTTGTATATCAGTAAGTTTGTATTGAAGTATTTACTGTGAATAACAAACAGAAAGGAAAAAATAGAGGATAAATTGGACCAAACCTTAATTAGTTTATATATATATATATATCATTTACAATATAACTTGTAAATACTTTTCTTATAGAATATATCCTTTTAAGTGTAAAGTTTATGTACTCTTTCCCTTAGATATGAAATTAGGGTTTATTTGGATTGTGTTCATCAAATAAGTGTTATATATATATATATATATATATATATATATATATATATATATATATATATATATATATATATATATATATATATAGGGGTTGACTCCCATGTAAACAGTTCTTACCGTGTAAAATGAGAACAAATTGTATCTGTTAGATCGTTAAATAGATGGCTGAGATTAGACGATATTAAAGGAGAGAAAATCGTGTTATTAATGGAAGAAATATTCGTCGGACCTGCCTCTATATATTCGGCGGTATATTCACATATATTCGGTTTTACATGTTCACATGATATTATTTATAGCGTATTTCGTAACGAATATTATGTAAATTTTAAAGCACAATAATGTATTGTCGTTTGGGTTTTGTATTTTTATTTAAAAACATTTATTGTTTTTATTACTTTAATATGTTTTACATAGCTTACCTTGTAGTTGTGAGTTAGTTATTTGTTTGTCATGTTTTTCAAAGAAAAAACAGCTTAATTAATGTGTAAGAGTATTCAAATAAAATATTAGAATGGCAAAAATATTTTATAGGATGTATTAACATATTTTATGGGAATAGAGAGTGCTTCTAATCATTGTTTTTTGTTTTTGTTTAGTAGTGTGATTTTTATAATCTCATGTTTTCCTTACATGTTTTTTCTTAGAGAAAGTAAATATGTGTCAAATTTGGTGACATAACATATGCAACGAAATTGAGAAAATGTATCCATAAATAATTTATTATGTTTAATAAAAAAAATAAGCCTCAATAACAATTTAAAAACACTGAAAAATAAAGAAAACATCATCAAACCGTGAATTATGGATATTGTTATCTATGTTAATAAAAATTCTTTTTTTAGGGTTAAGTGTATTCAGACGAGAGTAATTTCACGATATATTTTCTACGTAAAATTTTATGTAAGCATAGTTGATACCGAGTAAGTGTCCCAAATACCTTCAGTGTCCCCCTCCTCCTCCCTTCCGCTGGAGTCACCCGCCAGTCCTAGCCCGCCTACCGTCCCACCTGACAAACCTCCAGAAGGCAAGTCCTATGCTGTTGTTGTGGGGGGGTCTCGGCCGACTGTTGCCCCGTTATGTTGCGATTCACTTATTGAGTCACGTCGAATGCGTATCTCTTTCCCGGAAGGTGTACGTGGATTGGCTATTGCTGAGATCGATACTGATGTGATTGATTCGTTATCGGAGGCTGTCATCATTAAGATACTTGGACGAAATGTGGCATTTCGGCCACTTTAACGATGCCAGCACATTTCGTCCACTTTAACGATGCCAGTGGAGTAACGACCCAACGACTTGCCATTTGTTAGCTTTTTAAAAACAAAAAATGATGATTTATGAATCTATGACAAACTTGAAAGAGAAGGTTAATTAAGATATTAGAGAAAGCATGCATAGGATTCTCAAGAATTCCCTTTCTATATATTGAAAGTCCTTTTAGCAGAGAATAAATTAAAGCTTTTTACAGAATCAAAAGAAAATGGAAAGTTAAAGAAGAGGCAAGAGTTTATCTATACACATCTCCTGCAAAGTTGGTGTTGGGTTGGCTAGAAAACAATATATATATATATATATATATATATATATATATATATATATATATATATATATATATATATATATATATATAGTTAGAGAATTATTCACAATTATCCAAAATATTTCATTTTAATTTAATTGCAATACATAAAACTTTAGGTAAATAGTGTATGATAATGTGTTAGATCATATAATATGAGCTAAACGTTCAACTTTTTAAATGAAACTAAAATATAATGTTAGTACACGTAAAATGAACTAAGATATTATTATGAAAAAAATTATCATATTTTTTTATAATTTAATTTAATTTTTTTTATATCAACTGTTCAAAGTTTTTTGCATTTTTCTTAAATATTGTATGGAAGATAAAATTTTTAGTACTTATAATACTATTAGTTCAAAAAAAACTAATTATTAATTTTTGTATCATTCTCAAGGAATGTTTATACAACATAAATTTACAATATTGTTTAATTCAGAATTATTATATATACTATTAGTTCATATGAGCGTTTTTTAGTTTAAATATTTGGTATTATTAATTCATATTTTTTAGTTATGATTTTTAGATTTTTATATAAAATTATGCAGTCAGAACAATTATAATTTTATAATATTTGTTTAGAAATTATGTTTCATATTAGTTCAAACATTGTGTACCATTAATTCTAATATTGTGTTTGACGAAAACCTAACAAGTCGACAACTCTCTGTATTCGTACCGGATGAACGGATCCGTAAATAAAGCGATGCCATAAATATATACAGTATATTGTCACTAGGGTTTGTGGTCTTGTTTTCCAAGTATATAATACACTAATAATCTGTTAAATAGCGGTTAAATTATAATAAGCATTTAGCCATGATGATATTATTCTTTTTTCACACGAGGGCCTTTATCTCACAAAACGTTAGATTTGTAGGGTTATGTGTTGGATGGGACTATCAGGTAGGGTTGTGCAAAATTGAACCGGACCGGTTACGGTCTGGTCTACGGTTTAGGGTTGTTTTAAAATTCGGGTTATGGTCCGGTTCGATCCATTCCGGTCCGATTTTGGACTGGAAAACCTCACCAAAATTGCACCATTTAGGTATAAATCGGACTGGTCCGGTCTATGGTACAATCTTTTATCAATTTACGATCCACCGGTCCGGATCGGACCGTATTTACAACCCTACTAAAAGGAACATATTTCCTCAAAGAGTCGTCGTTTCACCTTTCAAAGTGGACACAATGAAAGCAAAGCTCACAAAGAGTTCACTATGTTCGATACTTTTCATAACGAGAATATTAACTTAAAGTATTTTCGTGCCCAATTAAAGTTTACCCCACGTAGCTTCCTGCTTTTTTGTTCCCATGCAAGAAATTACCATCAAGTTCCCACATCGACAATAAAAAGTTCCGTAAATTATTATGATTAGTTTTAATTTTATCTCATATTATATAATTAGGAAATGACGATCTCAATCACATGATTATTTGGTCATTAGAACTTACAAAGGTGGATAAAATGGGGATTGGATTTTGGAGGTGGGTTTTCGGGTTATGAGATCCGTCATCCAACGATGAAAGTGAGTTTGGATGACACGTACAAAATACTAATAGTTAAGATATTGTGAGTCTAATATATAAATCGATGAGTTACTCCTCCTATCACCATTGGTTTTAGGATGGAACCTCATGTGCTTATGTGTATGACACACCAGACGTGTGTCCTCCAGGTCCTAAGGTCCTGAGACGGATATAAAAATAAATTAACAGAATTTGATCAAAATAATTTTATCTTCATAGGATAAAAACATTCCAAACTAGCCAAATCTACCATAGGAACTAGGAGGTGAGGGTTGAGAGGTAAGTTTGCAATCATAGTGGATTTGATATGGGTTATGGCATTGGAATTATTGGTATTAAGACATTGATTGTAGACTTGGATAAACAGTGTCCCCTTTTAAACGAGTCTAGCTGGCCTTAAGACGAGACATCATATGCCAACTGAATGAATCAGTTGCACTTGAATGTGTGTAGGGAATGAAATGTTTCCACACATATAATAAACAAAGTCGTATCTAGTATATAAAGTATGTTGACTACTTTTCTATTTTCAGTTGGTTTTAATACGGAAACTCACTAGGCTTATGTGTTGACTGTTGGATTCGGATCATACGCGTAAATGCGTATGAATTTACAAAAGATCGGAAGTAATGACATGGTATAAGAGTGTTTCGATCTCAAATCCTGACTAATTGTCGTTATCGACCTTATGAAGTTAATCCGGTCATTAAAGACACTCCATGTATGGCAAACAAAAGATCGAAGTAATGACAATTCTTTTAGTTTTCACAGTTCGTCGATGGGAGGAGAAATAGATAAAGGTATTGAATTGGTGGTTATTGGTATAAATGAGTTTTAGGGTTAACGGTTGTGTTACAGTGAAAGTAGATTCTTTTAGATATTACCGAAAAATAACCGTTAAATAGGATAATTTTCTTTTCCTCTTATATTATCGCTTAAATGTTACCCTTTATGTTAATACTTATCCTTTTAGGACGAAAACTCTTATATCAAACCCTAAAATCTCTATGGTCTTTCTCATGATCGTTTCCGCTTTCCTTCGAGTGTATGTATCTCTCAACTTTAACACCTTTTAGTATTTACATCGACTCGATCATTCAATACTCGATTATTTAATACTATGATCACTCAATACTCCAGATTGTCTATATCATTAATAATAATAATCCGTAATAATTATGATTTGTGATCAAATGATAATTATTTTGAATAAATTTTGAAAAAAAAAAAAACACACTTGAAATTTACCTAGAACAAGTTGCAGGTGAAATGGAGCGGTAAATAAATGAGAGATCACGTGGACGACAACTCCTCCCACTTCGAATCAAAGCTGTAATTTCTTAAAACAAAAAATAAAATAAAATAAATAAAAGGCGCGTGATAGTCACGTGGATTTCAAGGTAATGAATGACGTGTACCTGTATTAACTTCTTACCAACCAATTGAAGTAATTAAAAAAAATTACAACTGTAAACAACCAAATAATTAAACAAAACATGTCCAAATTTCCTTTATGTGTCTTTTTAAAAAATAATAATAATTGTTGAATATAACTCAAATTAGTAACAATATTAATCCATTAATTAAAAATAATAATATACAACGCACATTATTCCCCCCTAAAATTTTAATTTCCTTTTTGGTAATTAAAAAAATTTAACCAAAATTGTATTGTTTATATATGGTATGATATTATCAATTTGATTGACTATTTCAATGTGCATGTACATTAGTACATGTACATTACCCTAAATATATCCATATGTAGAATGTTACATATAAAGCAATGTATTCTAAATGACTTGGTGATATGTATAATCACAATGTGGCCAAATTAGTTTACTAAAATTATTATCTTGATAAAATAAGATGAATTGAAAATCAAAAAAAAAATATTGGGTCAATATGGTTGTTTTGTATAAACAATTTGGTTTACTAGGCTTTTTCTACTTTTGTGTTTAGTAAATGTATCCTTGAGAGAAGAGCGTGTAGAGTTTGAAAATAAATACAAAAAATTGGGGTATATATATTTAATTAAAACATTAAAAAGCCTAGTTACTGTAATTTTTCAAAAAGGCCTAGTTTTTAAAATTGCCCATAATTATTTAAAAATATTGTTTCTTTGTTTATTGTGCCATACTGCAACATAGAATGGTCTTCGAAAGAATCGGATTCAAACCTTGGGATACAATCCATCTTTGAATGATATAAAAAATTAACCCTAATCGTGATTAACCTTAGCTTTATTGTTAATTAAAATGATAAAAAGGTCTTAATATTATAGTTCATGTCAGTGTGATGGCAGAGCATGTGATTGAATATCGAATTTGGATCCGGGTATGAGCCGAATCCGAATCCGATCCGATCCGGTTCAAAGCGGATACGGGTTGACATGGAATTCAGCGTCATTCAAACTTGTAGTGATGCCCGCCCATTATCCCATGCATCCGTTATATATATATATTTGTCCACATCTGTAAATAAATACAAAACAAAAATCGAAAAAAGTAGAAGAGAGATAAGGAAATTTCTTGCTTCATCTTCTACATTTCAATCCTCAACTATCGCTTTCTCTCTGTCTGCAACTTAGTGTTGTTCAGTCAACTTGCAGAGCTTCTTCTTCAAAGTCTTTATTATCGTAAGGATTCACGATTGATTTTCAAATTGTGTTATCTTCAATGGTTTTCAAATAAGCATTATATTGTTCCTCTTAAGTATGATAACGTTTTAAAAAATCGAGTTTTACCAAAATCGATGCCCATTTTCTTCCTTTGGAGGATCGCAATTTTGCAAATTAGGTCAAAATCGTTTAGAAAAGGGTTCGAATCCGATGTCATTTTTATCTAAATATGAGTTATGTTGTTTATGTGTGTGTTTTGCTTTTGAATGTACAGAAGGGAGGAGAATAATACTTTTTAAGAAAAAAATCGCACTTTTGTATGCATAAAAAGGGTTTGGATATCTGGGTTTTTCTTCAATCGAGCAAACGATGAAGAGCCCTGCAGTTGCAAACCACAAAGAACGACGCATCGTTACATGGACTCCTGAGGTTTGTTCAGTTCTTCCATTTCAATCTTTGCTTATTTGATTCGTTAGTGTTGGGTGATTTGCTTACTCAACTTTGTATCGAATTTTCAGGAAGATGATATACTTCGTGAACAAATACGTATCCATGGAACTTTAAAGTAAGATTATACATCCATTCTTATAATTCGGATTTGATGAATTGTGAGATTAAGCTTTGGTATGAAATCGTACTGTACAGTTGGTCGACGATTGCGTCTAATTTCAATGATAAGACTACGAGACAGTGCAGAAGAAGGTTAGCCGTAGATCTTGCTGTATATTGTCTTTGTATTGATTCAAAATTTTCAGTATTAGATTTTGAACTGTTTTCTCTGTGAATCATTCTATCAAACAGATGGTTTACATATCTTAATACTGATTTTAAAAAGGGAGGATGGACCCCTGAGGAAGATATGTTGTTGTGTGAGGTAATTTAGACTCTTTTTCCTCAATTAGTATAAAAGTTTGTCTGTGGTTGTGTTATATTGGTAAGTATATGTTTACACAATTGCAGACTCAGCAGAGATTTGGTAATAGATGGACTGAGATAGCAAAAGTGGTTACTGGCCGGTTAGTTGAACACATAAACCTACATCTTTGTATGTTCTTACTATTTTGGTAACTTTAAGGAATTTTAATTGTGGTGTAGGACTGATAATGCTGTGAAGAATCGATTCACAACTTTGTGCAAGAAACGAGCAAGAAACCAACCACTGACTAAGGAGAACAAAGCACCATACATCAACAATAGTTTTCGTTATCCTGCATCTACTACTCTTAAACGAATGAGGTATCTTGACTGTCATCTGTGTTTTAGCTGATCATTGATGATATTATGGTGCAATTCTTACTGCTTTTGTTAATTTAGACTTACTCAAATTCCAAATATACCGACAAGTTCCAACTTTGGAGATGTATCTTGCGCGAAAGGAATGCAGCAGTTACGGCCTCCATTTACTAATTTAGGGCAAAATAGCAGAAAAATTGACAATGCACAGGAGAATTTGATTGATGGTAATAATCTTGTTACCTGCATTTGCAAATTTGGTTTAGTTTGAACTGTCAAACTCATAACTAGTGAAAAATTAGTGTATGCAGGTAATAGAAATACTGAAGGAACATTTCTGAAGAAGGATGATCCAAAGGTGTTTGCTTTAGTCCAGCAAGCTGAGCTACTGAGTTCTATGGCAATGAAAGTGAATACCGAGAACACGAAGGAAAATTTGGATACTGCTACAGAGGTACATATATCTCTATGTTTTCATACACTGCCAAATAAAAGTTACTGAAAATTTTCCTGTACAGGCTCTTGAGAAATTTCTAAATGAAGGAATTGACAGTGAGGTCTTAAACTGTGATATTGATGATTTGGATTTTGAATTTGACGACGACATCAGTAATTTGATGGAGGAGATGATGAGTATGGAAAATTCTCAAGGGTAAGAAGTAAATTTTAGCTATAGAGATTTACTTTGGACTAAATGACTAACCCAAAATCTTTCACAGGCAATCTGATATGTATGATTCACCAAGCAGTTCTGAGTACAGCAGTGAATCAAGCATCTTTTCATCTAATCATATTGAGCTAACTCAAGACGACATCCGTACAATGCTTAATGATGATGATGATGATGAAACTATGCTGCAAACTATTGACACAACCGCGGAAAATACCAAAAGTATAGAAACCACAAATCAAGGTAAGATGACACATTTGGAAAAGTTTCTCTGTATTTAGTTATTTAGGGCATCGGTTAGATATCTCATTTTCCGAACTAATATGATCTTATTATAGATAATGTTTTACTGCCATCTGCTGAAGAAAATAACAAAGGAGAAGCTTCTGCCTTCTTAACTGAAGTGTTTAGTTCCCCTCTTAAAGTAACTCCAATGTTCAGTTCCTTTGAAGATAGAATCCCTCTTCCATCATTTTCATATAGTGTAAGTTCTTCAGTTTTTATTTGATATTATCATACAGACTGCATATTGGGCTTGTGGGTTGTTATTGTACAGATGATCATAATCAGGGCTCTTATGTTTCTAATGGGATAAAATAAACATATATTATTTCTTACAAAAAGATTAAATGGGGAATAAAAAAGATTCTGCCAATTTTATTCATTCTCTCCTCATTGTTATCCTAACTGCTTTATATTTTACAGCCAGTAACCAACGTTTTTACACATGAATCTACATACAAATGCATTTTTGATCATAAGTGTTTATGAATTTCAGGAAAAGCATTATCTAAAGGAAACATTTGGACTCGAGTCTCCGGATCCAAGCCAAAACAACAGTCCTGCACAGCCACCACCTTGTAGAAGAGCTCTTGTTCATAGCCTGTGACCAAATCATCTTCATAAAAACATGAATCTACATACAAATATCCAAGCTTTCATAAACTGCAGCAAAAATCTGCCTGAATTTTTTCGAAGAGGCTTTACAAAGATTCTGCACAAGAATATGCTGTTGCAGTTGATCAACTAAGCAGTCTGCATACCTCATTCTTTTGTTCTATGTCAGGGAATTCGGATTATGGTTATCCGGTTTTCCGGTTGAGTCTTTGTCTCTTGTGCATCTGGTTTGTTGTTTGTACAGGAGCAACATCATAAGGTCTAGTTTCTTTATATTCTTGTTTACAAGAGTGTAACTATACACATGGGCATGTAGCCCATTTTCAACAGACAATATATCAAAAGTATAAGAGTGATGAAATAGGATTAACCGATGGAATGGATATCCTATTTCTTCTTTGTTAAGTCATCCATATTTATGATCTTTAAAACACAATTTCACTTTTGTCTCCTTTGTATCTTGTGAGTTTTTAGATTTGAAATATTTTTTTTATTTTTCTATAAGTATAATGATGGTATTATTTTTGAAAATTGAAACAAGAAAAAATGTTTTAGCTTTGTAAAAATATGAAAATTAATGTGATGTAATATAATGGGTTGGTTGGTAAATGAAATTGGGTCAGGCCAGGCCCATAAGAGTGATAAAATGGGCAATGACATATTTAAACTATATATTAGTACTTTTATTATTTTAATGAAATTCAAGTGTCTTTATACAAAAAAATGTTAATGACTTAAGATTAAACAATTGAATTTATTAGAATGCTTAACAAAATTTTCAAAAAACTCATCCATATTGTTGAAAAAATTGTAAGAAAATGTCTTATTTTGAATGTTATTTATAATTAACTACTACTACTTTTTGAAAACTTTCACAAAAACTCATCCATATTATTAATTTATAAATTTATATAGGTCAAACCATAAAGAAACTCTATAGCCATAATATAAGGTTTAGTATAGTTCGAACCGTGGATAAAAAGTATTTGACCAAGCTATTATGGACCGGTTCAATCTTACGGTTTGCAAATGTCCACGTAGACTACGTAGTAACTAAACTCGTAATTACGTACAACTCACAGTTGTTCCCCAAGCGTCTTTACTATGCATTCAACGATGGACTTTGTCTCTCCGCTTTTTTTCGATTGGCTCGTTCTCCTTTGTCTTGAAGACCTTTTTGTGCCCATGACATCTTTTTGCATTTTTTCTGTATTTCTTTGTACTTTGTCATGACGGTTAGTCCGTCTGCCGTTCTATCGGTCTTTCGACATTAGAGGGTGTGTCGTCTAGTGCATTAAATATATAGTAATGAGACCCTAATGATAACATACGTAATCGGAGTATTAAACTATTCAAATCCGATAAAGGGCCAAACAAATGATAATTGGGTTAAATGGGACAAGGCGAAACCTGATTTCCACAAACTTAACTTTGATGGTTCAAAACTCGATTGAGGTATAACATCTATTGACTTTGTTATACGAAATAACTTTAACTCATAAATAATAACTTTAACTCGAGAATTAAAGCAGATGTCTTCGTGCTGAAAGCTGGTCTTAACAAAACAATCAAGTTAAATATCAAAAGGGTCGAAATTGAGGGTGATAATCTATGTGTTATTAAGGCACTCCAAAGACTTTGAAGCTTTTCTTGGAAGGTCGAGATGATCGTATCCGACTTAAGACTGGATTTTCGCTTCTTTGAGGAAGTTTATGTCAGATATGTATTTAGAAAAATTAACTGTAATACTGATCGATTAACACATTTAAAAATTTCAAAACCCAACACATCCTTATTCTGTCTCTGTATCATTGAAGATGTCTTATAAAATTTCAACACCTTAAGTTCCTTAAGTTTCCTCATCGAAGGCAATTGTGACTTGGCATTGACCGATTCATTATGGTCTCAACCCTACCATTTAAGGCCAAATTAATCAACTCATTTGATTTAAAAGTCCATTTCTTAATTAGCCTTTACATCTGCCATGCATCTTCTTCTTCAAAGGATAAGGATGGTTGAAGTATCGCCATTTTGACACCTCCTCTATATGACAAATATTACTCCTCTATCAACTTACTTAGTTTTCAAACCAGCTAGCTTTCATATTTGGAAAATTTTCTTGCTTTTATGACCATGAGCCTAAGTCTTATCGTACGTACAAATGTTACTTGTCTATCAAGTATCATTTAGCCACCTAGTTTCAAGCCACCCGGCAAGCATTCATCCACAAATTTGTTAGTATATTTACTATTCCGGCGTTTAAACTATCTGAACAATACCCATATATTGAGTCCAATAAAAGATTAGTATCTAGATTACGTTTCACATGTTAAGTTAACAGATCGGTGTTAAATATCAGGGTCAAAATTGCCCACCTACTTTAGATATTTAACACCAATTTGTTAACTTAACGTGTAAACAGTAATCTAGGTACTAATCTTTGGTCGGGCTCAATAGGTGAGGTATCTTTCTGATAGTTTAAATGACGGGGTACTAAAATTTAGTTAACCCAAAATATAGGGTACTGTCTAAACAATTTTGTCTAAAAAAAACATGTTGTAAATCTGTTCACCAATGCGCATACACGTGCGACTAAACCCTCCACGTTATATCTGATTCGTTGGAATTTTACATGGTATCAGGGTAGTACGACCTCTCGGGTGTTAACTTGTTGATCTTTTGACACTAGTTACGGGCATAGACAATAATAGTCCGCCCTATTCGACTAGCCGGCCTTTCGACATGTCGTCAAGTGTCAATCAACCGAGTCATACAGTTGCACTTAAAGAGGGGGGGCATGTGGAGATAAATTGTCTCACATCAATCGAATAGCTAAGTTCGGCCGACTACTCTTATTGAATTGCCAATTAGCTTTAGTATGGAGCCTCAATGCGCTCGAGTCCAATATACATATACACGTAGATGTGCAATGAAATCTTTCACGTTATATCTGACCCGTCAAAATTTCTTCAAACACCCTCTCAACAAAACATAACCTTTTTTATAGGTTACACATTTATTCTATCTCTCGATAACTTAGGTTATAATAATAATACATGTATATTGTAGGTGAAAACAAATGCAATGGGACCAAAACATAGTAGGAGTCTCGATGAAAAGATTATTGAAAAGGAAATGACTATAAATGATTCACACACACGAACCTTCATTGTAAGTTACATTCACAAACTTTTCCTACGAACATGACCATTGCCATACCAAAAAGTCTAACTCACATGCAATCTTAATGTCAAACATATAGATTATGAATCACGCAATTGTACGTATCTCCTTACGAAATCATATACATCAAGAATAACACTTGGCCCATACAAATTGAGGTAACATAATTGACTACTTAGTCATGTCGTATGATGTTGATCATTAAATTTGCCATGTCATTTGACTAAAATTATGTTATGTATATTGGTCTCGTCTATATAGTCGTATGTTAAGTCTTTCGTGTAAACGCATATCATTTGCATGATGTAACGTGGAAACTTAGAACATGTACAATGTACCTTATAAGCTCTATCGATGAAGTCCTAAGTTGAGACTATATTTTTTCTTCTAGAAGAAAAAAATGGTTGGAAAAGTAGGGTTTTTTTTGCTTAGTATAGTATTAAATAAGTCTTTTTGTTTTGCTGGAAAAATAAAGTAGGCCCTTGAATTTATAAAAAAAAATTGTTAATTTTGATTTACACGGTTCCAACTCAAATCGATTTATAGTAGTTCAAGCCCAAATGATTTACAAAGAAAATATAAATCTGGTAGTTAAGGGGTTTCGAACGATAGATGACAGAAGTATTTTGTTATTATTTTTTTTAATAAAGGTATGGGCTCAAGCGACGGACTGGAGAGAGTCTGCAAAGAGGATTTGGGCTCGAGTGACGGAGTTGGCGGATCTAGTCGGAATTGGTGGCTCCAGGGCTCGATCGACGAACTACAGGGACGCCAACATCTTCTCCTTTCCACGGGTTTCGAGATCGATTCCATTGAGACTACACGCCACCAATGAGTTCTTGGTTAAGGCTTCGGTGGTGATAATCGTCGGACATCAACAAAGTTCTGCCAAAGGACGGTTGACCATGACGGAAGACAGGTGATTGTAGATCCATGGAGACAAGCGGCAACGATTATGATAATGGAGGCGGAGGCAACGTTCATCTGATGTCGGTAACGATTTACTCTTCGACAAATTTCGCTTTCTTCTTAACATGCAACAATAAAGAGGGTCAAGACTATTTGTATTTATTTTTTAATATACGAGAGGCCTAGATTGTATCTTACATAAAAAAGTTCCTATTAAACCAATTTTCTCATAATTCAATTCTTCAAACATTCTCTTAATTATCTGCATTTGTTTAACTATGTTGACACTTGACATTATGTTTTAGGGTTGACTAGTACAACCACCCGGACAATTTTTGTCCAGGTTCACGATCAATATCTTAAGATCGTCAGACACAACTTAATCAGAATTCAAATTGAATGAATAGCTTTGAACGGAGATGATAATTTTCTTACACCATTTGGGTACCCGAATAACCCAATCCGAAAAAGCGGGTTCAGAATTGATAGAATATAATTGTAATTAGAATATAATTATGGGTTCCCTTTGTAATTATTGTAAATACGATCATTATTAATATGAGCCATCTGACGATGGAAACCCTAAGGGGAATTTATCATATTCTCACATGGTATCAGACTCTTCCGATCCATAATTTTTACGCTTCCGCTTCATCTCTTCCCTTTCCCGCCGGCTCCTGCCCTAGTTGACGCCGGTGTCGCCTCCTGCTATGTCTATGGAGAAGAAACAAACGTTTCATTCCGCTCTTGGTATATCCAATATCAAGAACAATATTGCTCTTGTTCTTGACCACGACACACCATATGCTTCATGGGTTACTCTGTTTCGCGTCACCGCCAAAGCACACAATGTTTTGGATCACATTGACGCCAAAGTTCCTCGCCCGGTTGATATTGATGATGCTCTATGGAATCAAGTTGATGCAACGGTTCTCCAATGGATTTACAGCACCGTCTCTAAAGATATTCTTCTTCAAATTCTTGATCCTGATGACAGCGCTCTAAAGGCCTGGGGTCGCATTCAGGATATCTTTCAGGACAATAAACACACGCGTGCAGTTTATTTGGAACATGAGTTTTCCAACTGCAAATTAGCGAATTTTTCCTCCGTCTCCGCCTACTGTCAACACATGAAGGCGTTATCGGACCAACTCAAAGGTGTCGAGTCTCCTATCACCGACAACAGGTTAGTTCTTCAGCTTCTTTCTGGTTTGCCTGCCGAATACAATGCTACTGCAAGTTACATTCAGCAATCAGATCCGTTGCCAACTTTTCAAAAAGCACGTTCGCAACTCATTTTGGAAGAAACTCGAATGGCCAACCAAAATAATGCCGGAAAGGAATCCACTGCACTGCAAAACTCCACCGGAAATGCGCCACCTCCGAATCGGTCGGACTCCACCAGTCAGACCGCCACCCAGCCGGAGGGTTCATCGCGCAACCGTGGGCGAGGCCGGAAAGGGCGAGGCAAGTCCGGCGGCGGCACACAACAGCAGCAGCAAACTAGGTTTGCGTTTCATCCGCAACTCGGATGGCTGCCTATTGCTGTTGGGCCAATTCATGGCCAGGCCCAATGGCCCACTCCTCCGTCAGCCCGTCAGCAGCTCACTCCCACTCAGCAGACTTCTCAATTGGGCCTTTTGGGCCACTCTCCAGCCCAGTCCGCTGGACAGCACCAGGCCTATTTTTCTGCTGATTCTCCACAGCCCACCAGCATCGATCAGGCTTTTTCTTCGATGACGTTAAATCCCGCTGACAATCTTTGGTATATGGACACAGGCGCTACATCTCACATGACCAACAATTCAGGTAAACTCTCGTCCATTTCTTATAATGGTTCATTAAATTCGATAATTGTTGGAAATGGCATGCGGATACCATCTACAGGTCTTGGAGATGCCACGATTATCACAACCAACCATCCCCTCCAATTATCTAACGTCCTGCTTGCTCCTAAAATTGTCAAAAACCTCGTTTCCGTTCGTCGTTTCACCATAGATAACCAAGCTAGTGTTGAATTTGACCCTTCTGGTTTTTCTGTGAAGGATTTACAAACGGGAACAACCCGTCTGAGATGCAATAGCTCCGGGGATCTTTATCCAGTTACCACATCTTCTGCGTCTGCTCATGCTCTTTCCGCTCAGTCCTCGAGTCTCTGGCATGCTCGTCTCGGTCATCCAGGCACGCCAGTTCTAGATAGTCTTAGGAAGTCTACTTTTCTTCATTTTAATAAAGAGCGTTCTCCAACGCTTTGTCATTCTTGTCAATTAGGGAAGCATCATAGGCTCCCTTTTGAACGTTCTGTCACTAGTACAAATGCACCTTTTGATATCATACATAGCGATCTTTGGACCTCCCCGATTCTTAGTCGGGAAGGTTACAAATATTACTTGTTATTTCTTGATGATTATTCACACTTTCTTTGGGTTTTTCCTATTAAGTACAAATCTCAAGTTTTCGATATTTTTGTGCATTTTCACCAGTTCATCAAAACACAGTTCAACCAACCTATCAAAAATTTTCAATGCGATATGGGGCGCGAGTTTAATAATCATCAATTTTACTCGTTCTTCACACTTCACGGCATCAATTTTCGGTTCTCTTGCCCACATACTTCCCCACAAAATGGCAAAGCCGAACGTGTCATTCGAACCATCAATAACATGATGCGTTCTCTTATGTTCCACGCCTCCATTCCAATTCCTTTTTGGGCTCATGCCCTCGATATGTCATGTTACCTTCTTAACATACTTCCCTCCACCACAATCAAGAATCAAACCCCAACCCAAGTGTTGTATCACTCAACACCATCTTACAATCATCTCCGCGTTTTTGGGTGCCTTTACTACCCAAATCAAACCGCCACTATTTCTCACAAATTCAAACCTCGATCCACCCCTTGTGTCTTTTTAGGCTACCCGAAGCATCATAAGGGATTCAAATGTTTTGATATAAAATCCAATAAATTTTTCATTTCAAGACACGTGACGTTTGATGAGTCGGTTTTTCCATTCTCAAACTCCGTCCCTTCTCCCTCTTCGGTACTGGATTCGGATCCCGGACTTACCCATTATCACTCCGCTCAGCAGCTCGCATCTCAGGAGGGTCAAATTCCGTCCCAAAACCACTGCCCTGTTCCTGCTGTCCTTAACCGGCCCAGTCCAGCACCCTCCCGGCCCAATTCCTCTGCTCCCAGCTCCCGGCCCAATTCCTCTGCTCCCAGCTCTCGGCCCAGATCTCCCCCACCTGTGCGACCTTCCAGCCCAGCATCTTTCCAGCCCACTCCAGCTGGCAATATTGCTGCCCCATCCCAGCACAATCCCAGCCCACTACCAACCTCCCCCACGGCCCAGTCCACTCCCACATCCCAGCCAGCAGTAACGTTGCCCAATCCCACACCTGAAATCCATAATCCCACAGAACAACCACAACCACTTATAACCCGACCTACAACCCGTTCACTTAGTGGTATTTTCAAACCTCGTACCATTTTTGACCTTAATACCACTATATCCCCCGACCTTTCTCCTATCCCTACATCCCATAAATCGGCTCTCCAAGATCCGAAATGGTCCGCAGCGATGACCGATGAATATCGAGCCCTTATACGGAATGGTACTTGGGTTCTTGTTCCTCGTCCTCCCCGGACTAATATTGTTAGGTGTATGTGGATATTTCGCCATAAATTACGGTCGGATGGCTCACTTGAACGATATAAGGCCCGCTTGGTTGCTAATGGTTGTTCCCAGCAAGTTGGCATTGATTGCGATGAGACTTTTAGCCCGGTTGTCAAACCAGCTACTATCCGTACCGTTCTCAGTTTAGCTGTGTCTCGTTCTTGGCCCATTCACCAACTCGACGTCAAAAATGCCTTTCTCCATGGGCATCTTCAGGAAACGGTCCACATGTTTCAACCGCCTGGTTTTGTTGATTCTGCTCGCCCTTCCCATGTGTGCTTATTGAAGAAATCACTTTATGGCCTCAAACAGGCACCAAGAGCTTGGTATCAACGCTTTGCGGGTTATCTGATCAACATTGGTTTTATCAGCAGTAAGAGTGATTCTTCTCTGTTTATCTATCGGAATGGAACTCACCTTGCCTATCTATTACTCTATGTTGATGATATTATCTTAACAGCCTCATCTGATGCCCTTCGCAATATTCTCACTGGTTATCTCAGTAAGGAATTTGCTATGACCGATCTAGGTCCTTTATCATATTTTCTGGGCATTTCAGTTAAGCGACTCCCTGCAGGTCTATTTTTGTCTCAGGACAAGTATGCTCGGGAGATTGTTGCACGAGCCAAAATGACTGCCTGCAAGTCTGCGGCCACACCAGCTGAACCCACTATCAGACTCAGTGCCTCATCCGGTCCTCCTGTCAATGATTTGACCCTATATCGTAGTCTGGTAGGGGCACTTCAGTATCTTACCTTTACCAGACCTGACATCAGTTTTGCTGTCCAGCAGATATGTTTATTCATGCATGATCCGCGGGAGTCTCATTTTGCTGCTCTCAAACGCATCATCCGCTACATTGCTGGTACTTCGTCCATGGGTATCACTATATCTCCTTCTCCGAAATCTGACCTTATTGCTTACACCGATGCTGATTGGGCCGGGTGTCCTGATACACGACGCTCCACTTCAGGTTACTGTGTTTTCTTCAATGACACTTTAATCTCGTGGTCTGCCAAAAGGCAATCAGTACTTTCACGTTCCAGTGCAGAGGCAGAATATAGAGGGGTTGCTAATGTCGTGTCTGAATGCTCTTGGCTCCGCAATCTCTTACTTGAGCTCCATTGCCCACTTGCCAAAGCATCCATTGTCTACACTGACAACATTTCTGCTACTTATCTTGCCAGCAACCCAGTTCAGCATCAACGAACGAAGCACATTGAGATTGACATACACTTCGTTCGCGACAAGGTTGCCCGAGGTCACGTTCGAGTACTTCACGTACCTTCGGCTTTTCAGTATGCAGACATTTTTACAAAAGGACTACCTCGACAATTGTTTCTAGATTTTAGATCCAGTCTTACTGTAATGCCTCCTCCAGTTTCGACTGCGGGGGTATGATAGAATATAATTGTAATTAGAATATAATTATGGGTTCCCTTTGTAATTATTGTAAATACGATCATTATTAATATGAGCCATCTGACGATGGAAACCCTAAGGGGAATTTATCATATTCTCACAAGAATGATACGTGAAGGTCCTTTGCCCATCACCCGGCCCTTTACACACAAAGTACACGAACGTTTGTGTATTTTGTCTTAAAATCACGAATTATAAAAAAAATCTTTACGTTTATTTATTTATGATAATGTTTTATAAATATTTTTATATCTTATTGATTAATATTATTTGTTTTAATACATAAATTTGTACTATATGCGAAAATACTTTAAAAAAATGTCTGATAAGGTAACAATTTGTAGAGTTTGTAAGCATCTGTAGATAAACCCGATTCATTTGGTCCTCCAAAATGTAATGGTTGAATGCACCTGATATGTTTAATGACGGATGATGAAAGTAGTTGATTCACCTATCACTCGACTCATTCATCCCTATATATCATATGAATTTGTGATGTGCTAATCTAATATACATTAGATAAGTTCAACACATAAAGCCAGCAAGTTCATCCTAAAACCAAGTAATAATAAAAGTTCTTTAACTATATATATATTATTAATATGGTAAGATATATTTTCTCCATGATATATATAATGATATAAAATCTAGTGATTGTATAAGAAATGACCGGGCTCAAAAAACTAATTAAGTAAATGTATAAAATATTTATTTTGTTTTAAATAAATTTTTAAAAGCCATAAAAAAAATAATAGTTTTTAATAAATCGTTTTTAAATTAACTTTTAATTTTTAGTATAGACATTTGTAAGTATTAGTTGATAAAAAAATTAATTTATTTTTAGTATACAATAAATATGCCTTTTTTCAACGACATCCATATATTCTTTCATAGTATCGATGGTTGTGTTCTTGTAAGTTGTAAGATATTCATATTCCTACCAAAAGCAGAGTATATGTTCACATTAGGTAGCTCATGCAATTGTTTGTCAACAATTCAACATGCACGTTAAATTATTGTTATTATTATTATTATTATTTTTAAAGCAAATGATCACCTTTGTACGTCACAATGCTTCATGTAAATTAGTCAAGTCACGAGGAAAGAATTTCATTCAATTTCATTATACGAGGGGTGATATATATATATATATATATATATATATATATATATATATATATATAGGATTAGGATCCGGTAAGAACATGTGTTACGGTAAGAAATGAGAACGTATATGGACCGTCAGATTAAACAATGAATGTCTTGGATTTGTCAATTATAAAAGGTAATTGTTCATTCACATTTATTGTACCTTTTATGTTAATGGTAAGTACTAGATAAATAATGTACATTATCTTACTCAAATGGAAAGAAATATTACAAGTTGCAAACTAATTGTGCATGTTAACGTAATTCATTATAATTAGAGAATTTTTAAAGACCACCAATAATAACCTCATTATCATAACGAACTCAGTCGTGCATCCCATGTGAAATTGAATTGTGCATTGATATTTATTCATGCACTTATATCCTTGTTTATTTGATACTAACAAATCAAATATAAACATATTCAAGAATGCACGACTATAAGCATATATTCGTGTGAGAACAATTGCACTACTAAACTTAAGAAAATCTTTGTTGTGCACATGATTGCACAAGTGCACACCTAATATGCAGTTTAAAAGTATAAAATAATAAAATAAGTCATTTGCATAAATTATGAAAAATGGACGTGAACTTAGATGTGCACGTTTAAATTTTTTTTCGGTTTATGTGCACGAGGGTGAAGCACGTTGAAATATACTAGTGTGACGATTGTGAAGTCGTGTTGATCTTGTTAATTATGTAATAATGATATATCACTAATTAATGAAATTAATATCAGTATTATCATATTAGGCAACCAACAAATATTACGTTTTTAATATCTAATATTATTGACTGATCACGGGCGTTGAATATTATTAATCGTATGAATGAGATTTGTTCTCATTTCTTACCGTAAAACATGTTCTTACTTGATCTTATCCCTATATATATATATATATATAGGGCGTGGTTCCCATGAGAACACCCCCTAACGTGAGAACATGAGAACAATCGTACACCGTTGGATGTGAGTATTAAGGGTTGTGATTTAGAGTAGATATCAAAAATAATAATAACTACGAATAATAATTAGGAATCCAACAATAACTACGAATAATCCACTCAACCAACAATAACTGCGAATAATACATTAAACGACATGACACATTCGTAACAAAACTAATAATAATTACGAATTTGTTCTCATGTTCTCACGTTAGGGGTGTTCTCATAGGATCTATACTATATATATATATATATATATATATATATATATATATATAACATCAAGAAATGATCATATATAGCAACTTAGCCCCGTATGGTTATAACTCCGAAAACGAAAACGGAATAGGAAATGAATCTAATCCATATGTTTACCAAATTCATGAATATTTTTGGAATCGTTCCTTGTGATTGCATGTAAAATGTATTTGTTTTCTCATTTTGTTTTCCTATAGGGTATTAAAAGTAATCAAATTCTATTACAATTAGGGGTGTGCAAAATCGGACCGGACCGGACCGGAATTTACGGTCCGGTCTACGGTCCAAGATTTTTAAAAATCCGGGTTACGGTCCGGTCCAGTTTTTGGACCGTATAAAACCGTAACCCGGGTTGGACAGTAAACTACGAATTTCCGGTCCGATCCGGTCCATTCCGGTCCGGTTTTGGACCGGAAACCTCACCAAAATTGCACAATTAATGTACAAACCGGTCCGGTTTGGTCCGCCATATTCAAAACTGCACAATTTATGTACAAACCGGTCCAACCCGGTACCGGACCAATCCGGTCCCGGCCCGGTCTACGGTCCAAGGTTTTCTCAATTTACTGTCCACCGGTCCGGACCGGACCGTATGCACAACCCTAATTACAATTACTTTAAACCACTAGGAATGATTCCATAAAATTTCATGAATAATTGTACACATAAGGTCTAGATTCGATTCCATTTCGTTTTCGTTTCCCGAGTTGGAACCAAACGTGCCCTTAGAATTAATATTAAGAAATCAAACTGTAATGTGGATCAGATTGTGAGAATATATTCAACTTTTTGTATGCTTTGTGTGCATTCTCATAGTTCAATTTCAAAATTACATTGCTATAGTTGTTTAATCTACAAAAAGATCTATACTTGTTACTTTTCTTTTGTTGGGTATAAATGTATAATTTATGATTCTTCTTCATATATAAGGGATTGCATTATCAGCATCTTGTTGACTAGAAATACAATTACTCTTTATCATTTGATTGATTTCATTATAAAGAAAGAATGTATCTTAATTCTTCACTTTCTTGAAAAAACCCACACAAGTGATCAATGTATTGACATATTTCTTCAATAAAAACACTTTTTTAAAATTATTTTTATATCAAAAAGTTAGAAAGTTGTGAAGTAGGCCAAAAATAAGAAGACTGATAACAACATCAAACAAACACACACAAAATCATTATCGTTCTCTTGATCTTCTTTCTAAGCAATTTTTTTCGAGAATTAAATTCAGATTGTATTTCATTATAATGTATTTGTCTAACAACGTGCTCAAAGTAATTAAAAAATCGCATTATATCCATTTTGTAAAGTAGCTAGTCTTTTTAAATTTCTATAAAACTCTCATTTAGCTGTGTGCTCCATATTTCCAAAGAAAATACATTTTTCATATCATTCAACCCATTTTTTTTCGAACTTATATACAATCCAACCAAATAACTCATTTCACTTTGAACCCTATTTTGTAAATATAAAGGTTGAATTTTTTAATTAGTCTATTTAAATTTTCGAAATTGTAAATTTAAGGGCCAAAATAGCACCACCAAGGAGGTGTCAACTTGATTGTTTGTATTAAAACGATAAATATTTCTTAGTTTGAACTTTGAACCCTATTTTGTAAATATAAAGGTTAAATTTTTTTAATTTCGAAAATTGTATATTTATATTCTGGTTTTGATCCTAATTAAAATAATAACAATATTTTTTTACAAATATTTTTTACAGTACACTTAACGACATATCGATGATACGCAATTAATGCCACGGATTAATGATAATGTCTTGGTGATGATATAATCGACGATGGTACCGTTGACAACACTATGAATTGGTGATAATACGACTGATTATAACACAATTGACGTCAATATCATTGATAATACAATTGATTACAATGTGGCGATGACACTATAGTGGATGACAATAATGTCGATAATAGTGTTTAGATGAAAACGTATCTAATAACATTGTATTTAATATCAATACAATTGATGACATGGTACGGTGTTGTGAAAATAGTAGCGAAAAATATGATTAATTATAATATAAACAATGACAATATAAAATTTAAAAATATTTTAGAGAATTGAGAAAAAGTTATAAAAATTATATAAAGAAAGTTCAAAAAAAGACTTTTTAATTAGTGGACCAAGAACAAAAAAAAAAGTTAAAATAATAAGTTGATAGTATCACTTATCGGGAATACTTTCTATAAGTGGAGACAATTAAGTAAAAAAAGTTATGAGGAAAACAAAAGCTGTAATAATTATTGAGCAGATAATATATTTAATTTTCTCTTGGATAAATTACAATTTTACCTTGTAATTTACCCCTAATGTATTATTTTTTTCATAAACTCACCTCTACATTGCAATACTAAACAAAATCACCTTTAAATCTTTTATTAGAAAAAATGACCATATAATATATTTAAAGAAAAAATTACTTACAGTACCTCATCTTTTAGGCTGACTAAATTTTAGTACTCCGTCGTTTAAACTACCTCACCTATTGAGTCCGACTAAAGATTGGTATCTAAATTACTATTCACGCGTTAAGTAAAAGGGTTAAGACAATTGCAATGAGGCCTACATGACATACATATTCAACAAGCAGAAGAGAAAGTTCTAGGAGCAAAGTTCTTGTGTTAACTTAACTTGTAAAAAGTAATCTAGATACTAATCTTTGGTCGGTTTCAATAGCTGATGTACCGTTTTGATAGTTTAAACGATGAGATACCAAAATTTAGTCGACCTAAAAGATGGGGTACTGTTTGAACAATTTTCTCTATATTTAATTTATCCTTAGGTATTAAAGGTGTCAAAATTTCACTTATCTTTTAAATAAAAATAGAATTCTCTAAAATTATTTATAATATCACGAAAATTCAAGTGAAAATCATAATGAAAAGGCAAGGAAAGGGATCGGAAATAAAACATTGACAAAGGTATTAAAGTCAACTCGGTAATCAATCTTGACCTTCATGCAATAAGCATGCATATGTGGACATTTGTAAATAATACCCACCATTAATCAATCTTTTTTCTTTTTTTTATTTTTATTTTTTTTGAAATGTTACGTTTCCGGTTCGGCTTTGCCTAAGTACGAATAGGGTATATACAGCGGCCCATTAAGGGGATACCTTTCTTCTCCAAGCTAACACTTAAGAAGTTTAGCACCACAACCACTAGACCAACTGAGTATTGATAACATTAATCAATCTTTGTTCCAACGTAAATATTCATAAAAACAATACATAAGCAAAGTTGAGAATAAAATCACTTAATCTAATATATATATATAAAATTTTAGGAATATATTAAATTTGTATTTTGAAGACATCTTAATCGATGTAAATTTAAAGTAATATTAGTAAAGTTGAAAAGAATATTTGTCAGATTTTTAGTAGAAAAAAATATCTTAATTTAATAAGAGTATAGACAAATGTTAGGTTTTTTTTAAAAACGAAAAGCGGTTACGAAGGACTATCTTTTCGAGATCGTCCATCCTAAAACATCCTTGCGATAAGAACACGAAGTTCGGGATCGACAGAAAAGTGTGTGTTAGGGTTCGAAACTCTCAAATGGGTCAATCGGTTGGCAATACGGCAATACAATAACACGTGTATGACTTGAACTTCCTCAAAGAAGCGAAGATCCAGTATGGGGTCGGATACGATCATCTGGATCTCCCAAGGATAAATGTTAGTTAATTTAAACTAAAAATAATTAATAATATTATTCGATAGAGATATATTAAACAAATTAAATTAGTGAAAAATCGGTCAGCTCACGTGACCAAAATTCAGGTTTCAGATGCTCAATAAATAAATATATAAACAAAATAAAATATAAAAAAATAAGTTTTTTATATTACAAAAACTCTCACTCTTTGCTTTTACTTTTTTCATATTCAAATTCTGAAAGTGTGAACATAAAAACGAAGATGAAGCAGGAAGCTTCTCTGCTGGTTCCATTGGAGTCACTTCTTTCACAAACCGATATTTGCTTCTTCTCTCAGCAGCCCATCGCTATATATTCTATCTACCATAAAGTTCATTTCCTTTATTTCTGATCCAATCTATCTATTCAGCTTTTAGAATTTACTCAGATGGGCAACTGTTTGCGTTTTTCTGGTAATCTACTCTTCTTTAATCATTCAGTATCATCACTGTTTTTGCTTCATTTAATTCAGTTTGAGTTAGCTATTGAATCTGCTTTTAGGTTTGGTTTGGCTTGGCTTAATTGTTAGTTACTAATTTCATTCTTGTTACTGCTTTAGGTTTTCGCCCTCTTTCAGATTTGCAAATTGATTCATCTAAATATCCAATCGCTCATTTTAGAGCATCTGCTTTTTGACTGTGTTATTATAATCTCTAATTGCTCTATGGTGGTTGGCTTTAGGTTTTTTTTTCCCTTTTTCAGTTTTGCAAATTTGTTCATCAATCGGTGAACAGTTCACTCATTCAACCTTAAAAGGGGTTTTGGTTCATTGCCCATCTTGACTGCTGTTGTTGAAAGCTTTGATTTATGTCAGTTGCTGTGATGGAAAGATTTTGAAATTTTGGTTTGGTTTCAGGAAGCTCAAAGAGTTCAGTAAAAAACAAAGGTGATAACAAATCTGTGGATATCCCAAGTCCTGTAACAAAAGATGGTTTAAAGAGCCCAGCACAAATCCTTCCAACCCCGAGAACCGAAGGAGAAATCTTATCATCACCAAATTTGAAAGCATTTTCATTTGCACAACTTAGGATTGCGTCGAAGAACTTTCGTCCAGATAATCTGCTTGGAGAAGGAGGTTTTGGGTGTGTTTATAAAGCTTGGATTGATCAACAAACACTAACTCCTGCAAGATCCGGGTCCGGAATGGTTGTCGCTATCAAGAAGCTTAAACCGGACGGTCATCAAGGCCACAAAGAGTGGTTGGTATGTTTATTGTAACTCATGAATGTGTTTGACTGTAATGTTTATACTGTTTAGGTGTTTTTTTTGCTTATTGTTGGATTGATGCAGACTGAAGTTAACTATCTTGGCCAACTTCACCATCCGAATCTTGTGAAGCTTATCGGATATTGCCTCGAAGGAGAGAATAGACTCTTGGTCTATGAATTCATGCCAAAAGGAAGCTTAGAGAATCATTTGTTCAGAAGTAAGTCATATGCTGAATTTTTTACTATCCCTCTTAACTTAGGATATAAACCAATGATTTTAAAGCTTTTTTGTTTGTATACAGGAGGGGCGCAACCGCTGTCTTGGCCAACAAGGATCAAGGTGGCCATAGATTCTGCAAGAGGGTTGTCTTTCTTACATGATGCACGAATCATATTTCGGGATCTTAAGGCTTCTAACATTCTACTAGACTCGGTATGTAATGAAGCATAGATGTTCTTACAGAAGCATAAATGTATGTACGAATGTGTGTTTCCTGATGTCTTGACCTGATGCAGGAATTCAATTCAAAGCTTTCTGATTTCGGTTTAGCAAAGGCCGGCCCTACCGGAGACAATACGCATATTTCAACTCAAGTGATGGGTACTCAGGGTTATGCAGCACCTGAGTACATGGCCACAGGTTCGTTAACCCACCAAATTTATATACTAGGCTCGTTATTACTGGCCCGGTTGGTAACGTAAGATTACGTAGACGAGGATGAAGAGAATTATTTAGATGAAGAATTAAGGAGATGAAATTGTTTAAGAGGACGAGTATAAAAATAAAATGAAATGAGCGTTTGGTAAAATGAGTATGTTGCGGGTAAAATTACGAAAAAGATGAAAAAAAGAAGAAAAAGTACATGTTAAAATTTTTTAATAGACGAAAAAGATGAAAAAAAGAAGGGAGAGGGGTAAAAATGAGATTTTAGCCTCAATAATCCTTATGATCTCCATAATCGAATTTTTATAGGATTACAAAATTTTCATAATCTAATTACCTTTAATCTCCTTAATTCTGTTACCAAACGAGATTACGAAAATTATTTCTTCCTTTTAATTCTCATAATCTTAATCCCTTAATTTATCTGTTTACCAAAAACGGAGCCTTTATAATGATAGTTTTTCGGGTATGTGCAGGAAGACTCTCAGAAAGAAGTGACGTATACAGCTTTGGAGTCGTATTACTTGAGCTGTTAACCGGGCGCCCTGCCATTGACACATCAAGGTCAGCTTTGCAACAGTCTCTAGTAGACTGGACGAAGCCTTATCTAAGAGACAAACGAAAGCTCGTCCGAATCATGGACACTAACTTGCAAGGACAGTATTCTCAGAAGGCGGCTATGGCGATTGCGCTTCTGGCACTTAAGTGCCTTCACTCTGATCCTAAGGAGAGGCCGAAAATGCCGGAGGTTTTAGCTGAACTAGAGAACATCAGTGAACGTAAGAGCACAAAGCATAACAAGCACATGCGTAGCCCTGCACCAAAGTCTCCTTTGAATGTGACGCCGTCGGCTTCTCCGTTGCATTTGAAAGCATATCGGAAATCGCCTCGCGGGCATTGAGCTTCAGCTGCGGGGAGGCTGTGTTGTAAATATTTTGAAGCTTTCTTGTATAGTCTATTGAAGAATTTGAGAGATGTTGATTTGTTTTTAGATATTAAAATTATGTTTTTACTTTTATTAGCCTGAAGTTCAAACACCATCTTCTTGTGTATTAAGCTTCCGGTTAGTGTGAAAATGGAAGTTAGCAATTGCCTCTAAATCTCCATATTTGTAACAAAAATGATAAATATATTTATAAATATACTATTTATAAAAATAATGTTTTGATTATTTCCAATTTGTAACAAGAATATTTGGTTGATTGACGAAGCTTTGCATTACATTCCCTGTGTTCCTTTGCTCACATAGTCACATATAACATCATGCTTCAAAGGATGTCTTTTAATACATATTGATTGATAGAGGTTTATGATACATTGATAGAGTGTTGCATCAATGAGAGAACTTACAGGCATTACTAAGGAACGGTTTGCTGTTTCGGTATATGAATCAAGATGTAAGGCCAGACAATGTAGTTTAAATATTCTCAAAAACAAGGTTTCAATGAACATTTAAGCTTACTTAAATGCCATTGTTCACAGAAGCAAACATTCCAAGTCTAATTTTACACAGGATAAAAGAGGAGCTTTTCACTATGATAATGTTGTTGCAGGAAAAGGCTTACAACTCTCTGGAGAAGCATACGCATCACTGTTGTGTTTTAGTCGGCAGTCCAGCTCTGCTCCACAACCTCACGAACCCTCCTATTGTATTCGCGCTTGCTCTCACTAAACAACCGAGCAGCTTCTGAGTTTGCTGGTGAGTTTGGGTTCGGATCACATAATAGTGACTGCAACAATAAAATCAATGTAAATTACCTAAAATATATTTCGACAAATGTGTAGCAGAACAAATTACAGAAAGCAATGAAATCCACATTTCAGATGGAACTTATGAAAAGGAAATCAAGTACCTGGATTGAAGTAAGTATAGCAGCAACATCATAAATAGGGCTCCACTGATTTTGTAGAATGTCCAAGCAAATGCTTCCATCGGCATAGACTATAAAAAAAAGGGGAGAAATCCAAGTGATCCACCAAAATTTAACCTGAATAAATTTGAAAGAGGCAGACCAAAGGGGCAAGTTGAAGGATTGGTCTATCAACAAAAGCCTCAACAGTCAACACAGCCGAGGCAACATGATGATTCTTGCATAGATGATACTGAGGGAAAATTCAACTACAACCCTACAACAAAATCTTTTACTAGACAAGACTAGTGAAACCAATAGGGCCGAATGCCCAATTACCACATGGAAGCATGAAACGATAAGCGACAAGGATAGTAGACAAAGAATTCTTTCAATTCAATGATTTTTTGTTTGTTTTTTAATAGGAAGCAAAATAACAGCCAAGTCCCATAGGAAATTTTATCCAAGAAAATAACTACTAATCTGCACAAGTAACAGAGAATCGTAACCAATTCTACCAGCTTTCAAATGCCTACATATTAAGTTAGGGATCAAGGCCTTAACGATCCCAACCACAATTATATTGGTAAACATAGGGTTAATGAGGTGCTAGACTTACTGTTAGGATGGAACATCCGAGAGACAAAGCGAACTGTAGGTGGCTTATTTGGGTAATCCTCAGAAAATTGTAGAGTCAATTTGAAGGTGCCTGATGAAAGAAAGGCAAATCAACGTCAAACAGATACAGCAATACACCCCTTATGTTAGAATATGCATAACACAGACACAATTCAAAAAATGGAAGATATTTTACTGACATTTTGTCTGTAATACTACAATCAACAAGGCAAAGGCCAAAGTTTAGTAAATACCAGTTCATGTTCAAACAGATGCAAGTAAAAAGGTTGAATTAGATCAATATTGTTATTATAATACTTCATTTTTTTAACAATCATCCAATCATGTCAATATTAAAATGTGTAAACCATTTTTGTCTGATAATGGTGCACAATCATTAACATTTGTCAGGCCACCAGATCCAAGAAAAAAGGTTTCACTCCCACCTTCCCTCCTATAACCTATTTTCCAATTGTCTAGGCACAAAAGATAAAGTTGAAGCATATAAAATGCACTACTGGCCACAAACTTAATTATGGATGAACGTCACACAAGTAAAGTTGTGTGGGGTATCAAGCAGCTTCTGCTGAGTAGTAAGCAAGATTTCACAGATCAACGATTGACTTTCTTAAGTTAGAACAACATTGTGGGCAAATAGAGTACAATATGGCCAAAAAAAATCTAAATTAGTGAGGTGGAAGAGTATTTTACAAGCATACATTGCCACATATGTTTGTTTGGTTCGGTTCAGAGGAAAACCGTCGTTTGTCACTAGTGAGTTTATTAAGTTTTTTCTTTACAATTCAATTCTTTTTTTAATTCTTTTTTTAATGCCCTACATGGTGTAGGGACTCAAAATGTGCTGCCTTACACAAACTGTCCGAGGTAGCAGCCACCTTTATCTAAAAAATGCAACTTTCTCAGTTCTGTTTTTTTTTTCAGAATAAACAAATTAAAAAACCTATCTATTGATTTGGGGGTTTTTGAGCCCAAAACCACTATCTGGATTTGCAGCTTTGCATTGAACCTAGACAAAGAAACAATATCCAATTTGCCAATGCATTCTTATAAATACTTCAGCCGAGGTGCTAATTTAGAATTTTTCAGAAAGAAGTGTCATATGCGGAAATTCTAAAAATTACTAGACAAAATATGTATTTTGCAGCAAACAATACACATCACTTAGACATAGATGGAATGGATGCAAAATTGATAAATAAAAAAAAATCAATTTAACAAAAGCCAAACATAATGTTTAGAAGTTATCCAAGCTTGTAATTCATTTTAATAAATAAAAATATTTTGATACTTCACACATCCTTAGTGCTACAATCCTGTTTCATCCTCTCCCTTAGGGAGCCACAGTGCCCTCTATATTTCCACTAAAATCTCTCTGATCCTCTGATAATGGCAGCTCTATGTTTGGTTGTTGGATAGGAAATAGCCTTCACATTCACTCCCCATCTCTGATTTTATATTTAGCTTTATTTTCGAAAGATAAGGGTCACACTCTTGATGTTTCCAACCTAGTTCAACTACCTAAATCTTTTATTTTTCAAAGTGTTTTCTACATGTTTCCTTCCAATCTCCCGTGTTGGACACAGGAATCAACCCTTTCCCTGTGTTTCTATTCAGAATAATTGGAGAGATACGTTCAGTGATTTTAAGGAGAAAAGCAGGTGGGCAGGTCAGTTATGATAATGAACAGGTTCACAAGAAATGAGGGAAGTACATGCAGGTGGAGACCATTTTGGTTAGTGGAGCATAATAGGTAAGAGAAATGGCTAGAGAGTAAGAAGAGAGTTAATTGATTAGGTGCGGATAAATAAAGATCATCAGCAAATGTCAATGACGAGTCTATGGTTTAACAACTACTGGAAGCATGCCAGTAACAAGTTTCTTATCAATGACAGAAGTCCCTAAATAGGAATTAAGCAATCTAACTTAAAGAACCCTTCCAAGACCATACACACCCTCAAACCATGAACACCTGAACCAAATATATCAAGCAGGTAATCCAATCCGTGTATTCACTAATTCTCCAATGAATAATACACTATGTTAACTAACCTTGAATAGAAAGTCAGAGAAACAATTCCCCCACACTGAAATCAATGCAATAGGCAAAAAAGATCAAATAAACTCTAAACATATTAGGAATGTGAAGAAAAAATCAGATGGGGACAGAAGAAAAGGATGGCGTAAGAAGGACAATAAGGTCACATAAACTCCTGTAATTGTTGTATAGTTTCACTTTACCTCCGTCCCAAGGAGTGTCATCTGGACTGTAATTCAACAAAAGGAATTTTAAGTAAGCCCAAATACGAAGTCCCATCAATCAAATTCAAAATGTATAAAAAGACATCCTTTCAGTTTGTAGTTTAAACCTACCCAAATATAACAGCATTCCAAAGCATGATGTCGTTGTCATGAGGAGCACCGCTAATGCCTGCAGGCGGGTCTTGTTGCAACCTCTTGAAATCACGCATCAAACGTTTCCTAGCAGAAGTTGACATCTTGACTTCCTACACCTTAAAAAGCATAATATGTGAGCAAAGGAACACAAGGAATGTAATTCAAGGCTTCATCAATAAACCAAATATTAACAAGATTACAAGTTGTTCACAGTATATTCTTAATGCAGTTGTAAACCAAGAAGTTCGTTCTTCCTAGACAAAACATATGTATATACGCCCTTTTTAGTCTAAAGCTCACAAAGAGAGTGATTTCCAAATTCCCAATAAATCAAAATTATAAGCAAAACAAACAAAAAGAACAACGATCAAGAATTAAAACAAACAAAAAGAAAGGCAATCTACCAAAGGCCTCGTTCTTCCAGAAACCATAAACATATCAATTAACATAGACAATCTCGTCAAATACATCAAATTAGGGTTCTCAAGCAACCTATTAAAGAATCTACCGAAGCTAAACAACAACAAATTATTTTGAGATGTCCTGAATTCACAAAGAACACCCAAGAAGGAAAGAAAACATAATCTCGCAGGCTGGAAAATAAAAATCAATGAATACGGCAATCAAGAAAAAAGAAAACAAGACCCTTACACTTTGACGGAGGGGACACAAAATCTATTGTTCGAACAACTAAACACCGATTCAAGAGAGAGAAATCAGAAGTGCGAACGTTGAGGAAATTGAGGTATCAGAGGAACGCTTTCATGGCTGCCGATTGGATGAACTCGAGAGAGAAGAAAGGGAATTGGGACTCAGCAGCCGAGAAAGAGGCCTTTATTATATACTGTATGTCAAGCGGGCCCCAACTCTCTTCAGAGAGTCCATGACATTATGTTCTCATAGTTTCATTTTTATTTATTTTCCCCTCTATTTTGGTTCATATTCACTCTATAATTACTACAATTCTGTCCAAAAAATATAAATTAAATATAATCCTTAGTCTTAAGACTTTATCGAGATTGCTATTCGTACCCACATGTTCATGCTATTCGTACCCTGACTACGCGTACGCAATGCGTAGCCGTAGCAAGAAGTTCATTTCGTTCAAAAAATAAAGGAAAATGGTTACGACTACGCATGACCGATGCGTAGTCCTACTACGACTACGCATTACGTACGCGTAGTAGTCCATAACACATACTTACTTCGAAAAATGAAGGAAAGCTTTACTACGCCTACGCAATGCGTAGGCGTAGTAAGGTATTAAAAAAAAAAAAAAAAAAAATTTTTTTTTTTTTTTTTTTACTACGCCTACGCAATACGTAGGCGTAGTTGTGGTATGTATAGAATGTATAGGTGGGTACGAATAGCAAGAACCGACTTTATTAGCATTTGTGATTGTTGATGCATGAAAGGCTCTACAGGGTTAAAGAATAACGTCAATCTTTTTTTTTAAAAAAATTACAATTGTTATAAAATGATTATTTTCAATCTCTTGTTTATTGAAACTTTTGTGGGTTGTGTTCAAATCTTTGGTAGATAGTACATCGATAAGATAATTCAAGAGTATGGAATCGATGGGAGTTTCATTCCCCAAGAAGAAAGCAATGAAGCTCTATATAAGATTGTGGGATGCTCAAGACTGGGCTACGCAAGGTGGGCAAGTCAAGACCGATAGGAGCAAAGCGCCCTTCAAGGATTCATACACGAACTTCAACGCGGACAACTCAAACTTGTGGCTGATGTAGGAGGTCGACACCTATAGCTAGAAGAGAGGAGTGAACAAGAAGAGTATATTTTTTGCTTCATTGCTTTCTTCTTGGGGAATAGAACTCCCATCGATTCCATGCTCTTGAATTATCTTATCGGTGTACTATCCACCAAAGGTTTGTACGTATAAAACTTAGTAGTTAATAAGTCCGTCAAGGATTCAAGAACACTTATAGATAGAAAAGAGGAGTGAACAAGAAGAGTATATTTTTTGCTTGCTCTTGGTGCATCTTGTTACAATGTGATATATGTGTACAAAATATCATGTACACACTTACATGCATGTGATATCTACAAATATCTTGTACATGTTTATCCATAACACTCCCCTTGAATATTCACATTCTTCCATTATCAAACTTGAGTGTCTGTTGTTGACTACATACTCATTATACGCTTGGGTGAAGCTGCCTCATTAAAAACATTGTCATGAAAAACCCAATGGGATAAAAACCTGATCGAAGGGAAAAAGAGTGTAGCGCGTATAATGTTCCCCTTGATTTCAACACATGTCTCGGAGTCTACACATTCCAATCTTGCGCACAAGCTCTTCGAATTTCTTCGGGCACAATGCTTTCGTGAACAAGTCAGCAAGATTGTCTCTGGAACGGATTTGTTGAATATCAACTTCCCCGATTTCCTCTAGCTCACAAGTGGAGAAGAATTTTGGCAATATGAGGAGCCTCTCCGAGCTACTCTTCTGGATCAACACTTTACCTTTCCACGAGCTACTCTTCTGGATCAACACTTTACCTTTCCACGGGATATGCATGTTTGCCATTACTGGAGTGTTATGGATGGGTGGTTGTTGGATGATATTGGACACATGCTTCCCGCCTCAATTTTGTTTAAGCTTGCTCTCGTCCCGCCCTCTTTGGAGTTACATGTCGTTGCATCATCTTCTTCAAGTCTGGCGGTTCGGGACGAACTCAGTTGGGCTCTTACACAAGTTTTGCATGTCCTCGAGGGGACGGTGGATTGTTTCAAGTTTTGTGGTTTTCTCGTATCTTTGAGCGGGCTTGTTCCTATAGAAACTTCTTTGTGGTGGTGTCATGTGCAATGAAGAAAGGTTTAGACGCCATCTCAGTGGGTGTCCGGTTTGTCCGAGCTGTCAAGTGGAGGTTGAGTCTCTTTCTCGTTTGTTTCGGGATTGTTTTTATGCAAGACAACTTTGGCGAGGAATTGGGGCCAATGTTTTCCTATAAAATATTTACGACCTACCCTTTGCGTCATGGATCAAAGGCAAATTTCTCTCTACTAGTTCTTTTTTATAGTAATTGTTTGTGGCGTGAAGGTTTTGCAGTTGGGATGTGGTGGACATGGAAGTGGTAGTACACTCAACTTTTTGAGGGTGTTCTTGAGTTGGGTGACCGTAGTAAGCTCATGCAAGACCAAACCAAGGCGCATGTTTGTGATTGGAAAAAGTATCATGGAGCGAGCAGATTGAGGCGCAGTGTGGTCTGCGTTGCTTGGGAGCCCCCCGGAAGGATATGTCAAGATTAATACCGATGATCAAGACGTAGTGATGGTCATGCAACAACTGCAGTTATTTTTTAGGAACCATGAATGGGAGTTGTTGATGGGTTTCGGATTTAACCTTAGTGTACCATGTATGAGTCATGGGGTTTGTTACATGGGCTCAAGGTATGTTGGGAGAGTGGATACCGACAGGTAAATTTAGCGACGGATTCTCAATGGTTACGACTCTTCTCCACCACTCGCTTCCCCGTCATCAACCTCTCCCTAGTCTGTCGCGTATGTGCGAAGACTTTTTGCAAAGGGACTGAAATATTCAATTCCAACATGCTTAGCGCGAGACAAATAAACTTGCGGACTATATAACTTGTATTTCTTATTCTTCTAATACTGACTTTAAGTATATTGATTGACTATCGTGATGTGTAGTGGACCTTTTATCCAATGATGTAAGGGGTTAGGCTATCCACGATTGTTGATCACTTACCCTTTGTTTTAATATATGAAATGCGCGACTAGATGCACAAAGGCGTCGAACCTCCTTCTAACAAAAAAAATGAATTGTTGAAAATTTTGATGCTTTCTTCTAAGTGAGATGTAAAGTAATATTTTCATGTGTAAACGGTAAACTGTAAAAAATGATAGGTCAAGTAAGATTGATCTTGTCTCATCCCGATCACAACCAAGAGAGGTCAAGCCGGGTTTAATCCAAAAACACAAAATCCGTCTCGAAAGCGTCCTTCTCGGACCTACATTTAAGCAATTGAGTTCTCATTTAACAATTCAATGTTTCGATTTTTTTAACTATTGTTATATATTACCCCCCGTAAATTTATAATTAATTATGATTTATTATTATTTTTAAATTCTCAACTAACAATCATTAAACGAGAACGAAAAAAACTAAATACATAAAGTTAAATTTACTTAGGGTTTACAACTTTCGCATTGCGACTACGCTCGTTTCGCATTGCGACAACGCTAGAACGAGTGTCGTCGCTTAGCATAAGAGCCTCTGATAATAAAAAGTTAAAAAAAAAAAAAAAAAAAAATCGAGCACAATAACCTTTTTATTAAAATCCCAACTCCCTATTTTTTTTGTATGACTTATAGAGAACAGAGTCATTGGCGGCTTCTCCCACTCCCGAATCACATCAATCATCTCCGGCAATGCGGCGGCTTTTGCACCTAGTAACGCGACGTATGCTTCTGGTTTCCCAACCACATCTGCAGGTCGGATCTCGATTATGTTGCTAACTAAACAATATCAAATTTTGGGATTTCATTTTTAGGGCCGAAGGTGAGTTAGAATTAGTGTTTGAAAAAACCTTAAGCAAAAGCATGAATCTGGGTTTCTCTATTGTTGTCAAAAGAGCAAACCTGCAACTCCAAAATGAAAAAATTGGACACCATTTACGGACCTTGTTAGAGTTTCGGTCGACATTTCATGAAGAAGAGAGACGGGGAAGATTAAAAATTAATAAAAAAAAAATGGACACCAACGTAATCCAATAGCACCCGAATTGGACGCCGACGTCATCCGAAGTTATTCGATAAAAGGTAAATTGAAAATCATGTATATAAACTATAACACGCCCCAAAGAGAAACATAGATGGATTAAATTTGTGATCTAGTTAATCCGGATAAAAGAGATGTCTAACTATTTAAGTTGTTATTATTTAGTGCGTGACTAGTGGGGTATTATATCTAATTATCTATCAAGTATCAACTTACAATCTAGACTAATCCACATTCCACGTTAGTGTTGAAAAGGAAGAAGCAATCCACAACCCACGTTAGAGTTGAAAAGTATACTTATCTTAAAAATGGGTTCGAATCTACCCATTTCTACAAATGGAGCACGGTGGACTTCCTCTATCACAAAAATATATACATGGGAGACATTTTCCCTAAAATCTTTTCATTTGTACGATGAAATTGTGCCTCGAAGGAATTATAAATTCTCAATGTGGCACCTGCAATGAAGCTGTCATAATCAAACATACAGGAGGGTTCAAGAGTAAAACAACGAAAGAGAAGGTACTAAGTTTAAGGTACATTAAGTTCTAGCAACAAAACCCCGGTTGAACATGGTGTGTATAATATGAACATATTTGACAACGGTAAGAATCACTTGGTGAGCAACTCTTTGACAGAGAAGCCATAGTAGTTGTCGAAATGGTTTGGCGGTTCGAAAATGAAGCAGGAGATGACATCTCTAAGAGTAATAACACCAACTACTTCGTTGTCATTGTTGGATACGACGTAAATCCTATGTACTATCTTGGAAGCGAGTGTGCGGACAATACTACCTATAGTTGAGTCAAGCTTACAGGTGATTGGTGGGTTTACTTGTCCTACTTCTTGAGCTGATATTGCTATTGTGTCTACAAATTCCTTCACTGTCAGATTTCTGCATGAATACATATAAACATTATGAAAACAAGTGCTGGAAAGCCTCACAAAGAAGATGAAAGAGATAAATGTAAATGCAAGAATCTTGAAATCCTCAGAATCTGTATAGATATTAATCTAAAACAAAAAGAACTCTTCTTTTTCTTTGTTGTACAATTCAGATAATTATTACCTGAGAGTAGAGAATATTTCAGGTTTCAGCAACAGGTATTTTATATCCTTCATGCTTATATTGCCAATGATTTTCTTCTTTGGTCCTTCTACCACTGGGAGCCCGCCAATTTCGTAATCTTTCATTCGTTTAAAAGCTTCCAAAATCAAGTCATTCCTTTCTATGCTTATAACCTATACAATATTAGAAAAAAAAATATCAGCCTATACTTCAAAAAGCACCACAGTAGAATTGTAATAAGATCACCGTTCAAGACACACCTCATCAGATGACATGAAAGGAAGGCCCAAATCTGTGAGAGGATGTGATGCAATCTCATCAAACCAATCTCTACCCCTGCACCCTTCGAGTCCTTGAATAACTGCAGATTGAGTAATGAAATTCTTAATTGAAGGCTGGCCTGTTTCAATTACTGGTACATTTCTCAGCCTGTATTTCGATAGGAGTAATAATACAGTTAACATGGAGCTGTCTGTTGCCACCGGAAGAAACGGGGAAGACTTGAATGATTTGACTATTGACTTCACCTGCACCAGATAAATTTCAATCCACAAGACCTTATCATAGGCAACAATGAACAATTACATGAAGACATCTCAATCAAAATTGATCTTTACTTTAGTGGACTTGAAAGGTTCTTTTTGGAGAAGAACTTTGTAGAAATCGTCTCCCAAATGATTAGCAGCAGTAGCTGCGTCTTTCCCTATCCCTTGATCAGTTGCATAACCACCAGCTACAGCTGCGCCAACTGCAGCAATTGCCATTCCAGCTACAGCAGCAGGACCTGCAGCACCCAACGCCACAGCTCCCAATGCTCCAACAGCACCACCTCCGACACCAGCAGCAGTTGCAGACGTGGCCGATAAAGCACCAGCCGCCATATCTGCAGTCTCGAGAACCCAAAGTATGACAGCTGAGTAATCAACGATTCCTAAGTACCTTTCTCGCCATTCTGTGTCCTTTCCTGCATCAGGATTGATCACCGGAGCTGACAGTATGTTGTTCTCTGACAGAATTTTTACTGCATCAGCTATACAAATGTCTGCTTGGATCTCAATCACTGCAGGAAATGTTCAAATTCAGCAAGATATTTCTCACAATTCACATGGATTTTTAGATTTGTGGAATTAGATTATACATTTTCCATTATTGACGATTGGAAACGAAGCCACTGGAATATTTGCAAAAGCATATGTCAATGTTTCTTGAAGAGATTGTGGTAGCTTCTTCCTGGTCTGTATCGTCTCAAAATAAGCATCACAGCTTGAGATTTTGGTTTCTCCTTTCTCATCTTTTGCTATTGACATTTATGCGGAATCTGTACTAAAACGACATCAGTAAGATGATTCGGAATGATTCCGTCTGTATAGATTAATCCTATTTTCTATCATACAACATCTTCAATTATATTTCTAATATTTTGACCCGATCTCATAATTCACGAGAAAATACTATGAGAACATAGCTGCACAATACGTATAGCATTATATCCACCGCATTTCGCAGCTTTTCGATTTCCTCGTCGCTTGAACACACTACATCAATAGATTGCAGCCTTTCAAAACTCGTCGCAATCAAGCAATAGCAGGTAGGAAGATTTGGAAAAATCCTTATTCATAATCAAATGAACGGTAGTATAAGCACGGAACACAAAAGAAACAATCTACATGGCGACGAAGACAAAAAGAAAGCCAAAATTTACCTCTGATTCTTAAATCTTCAGAACAATTGATCCAGAAATGGATGTCGAATACCTCCTATTCGGCCTTCTCTGTCTATGGACATCCCTTGAAGATAAAAAGAGAAAAATCGAAATCGGTTATGCTTCTTTCGTTTTTCTGATGTGTAACTTGTTTCACCCACAGGAAAAGTACAAAACGAAGGCGCCACAGTATTAACAAATGATGATGACAGATGCCCAACTTCTGGACTTCCATTTGTCGAAGCTGTCGTTACAACCGTATGGGCCGACCCATGAATTTTGTATGGGCCAGCCCACGAATATTGGGTATTGACTTGTAATCTTGAAGGTTATTAAAAAAATTTGTCATAGGGAGAGTAATTAAATTGGTCACTGCCCATCTAGTGAGTTTTTTTTTTTTTTTTTTTTTTGTAAGGGAGACCGGTTCAAACCATTGAACGGCGCGTCATTTAATGGATCGAAAGGTTAAAAATATCGTCAGATGGACTAACTGTCATGAAGAGCCACGTAACAAAGGAGAAAAGAAATACACAAAAATACATCAATGGGAACCTGAAAGCAAAAAAGTTATCAAGGGAAAGCAGGATAATCCATATAACAAGAGACAACGAGCATAAACGTGCGTCTCCGAAGGAAGTACACGGGTATGAAGTTTGGGGAACAATTGTGCACACCTCAAATTTGGATTGCAATAGAGCCATCAAGAGTCGATCGCAAATTCACGCCCGCTTCTCGACACAACGATCGGACCGCCAAAAGACAACATCAAACCTCGAAAGACGAAACTGTTGAAAACGGGTGTCATGATATATAAATGTGTATAACTTGATGGTTTAAAGATTAACGATTAGTAAGGACGAAATTGCTTTTGTGTTAAATTATTTTGATTTTGTTCGATTTTGAAATTTGTATTTCCTTGGCAATAAAGATTTGGGTCTTTAACTCATTTGAAACTTGATTTTTATTTATACTTTTTCAATTTTGGTGTTTTTGGTGTCGTTAAGCCGATATCGCCACATCGGTGTCTTTAGGTCGCGAGATTGGTGTCCTTAGATCGAGATTATCCTCCTCGTTCTTTGTATAATATTTCATAGAGGAAAATAGTGTCAAAACTGTACCTTTGTTAAAGAAATGAGACTGAAAATTTTTGTAAACAAGTAAAATCCTTTTTTTTTATTCAAACCTTCCCATTAAAGAAGAATAATTTGTCATTTTAACGTTTTTTTAAAAAGAAATAACTTTTTAAAGTTTGGTTGAAAGAACAATCAAAAGCGTTTTTATGTATATGGCGACCTGCGGGATTTACCCGACGAGGTTGGAAGTGCCAACATTATAAAGGGTTTTTTCCCTTTAGTGTTCTAACTCCGTGTTGTAATCGGTTTAATGAACAATCAAAAGCGTTTTTGCATATATGGTGGTCGGCGGGATTTCCCCAACGAGGTTGATGGCGGGTTGCGCCAACATTATAAAGATTTTCTTAAAAAAATGTGTTTAGAGAAAATATAGGAGTCAACCTTTTGAATGAAAAATTAAAAAAAATTGCCAATCAAACAAAAAATAAAAAAGGACCTCCACAATACATGTTGTGTTTTCGACTAGGGTGTTAACCATTATTTTTCTTGGCCAACAATCAATTCGATCATATTCAACTAAAGAGTCCGATTTGTTTGTTGAAGGGAGAGCAAATCAACACACAACAACTAAGACACCTCTCCTTACCTTCCCGACTTTGTAAACCATTGAGAAACGTTGGTAGGTCTACAAAAGGAAGAGAGAAAGACTTAAAAGACAAAGATTTTGCGTCATTGTTTTAAAACGCTTCATAGTAGAGGGATGAGAGCCCAATGTTTGATTGAAAGCTTCTAAGTATAGGGATGATAGCCCAATGTTTGATTGAGGGGTCATGATCTGCGTCTTCGAGCAAGAGATGGAAGATTGTTAAAGTTTATGGGGTTTTTCATCTTGTTATCTAGTGAGACTTCTTGTATTAACTCACATGTGTAAAGTTTAAAATATATAGAGTTTTTTCCCCCGATAATTATTTTGAAATGGACATGCGGGTCATGCCAAGAAACCAAACTTCATGTACATATCCGACTTTGTATTAATTTGTCATAATAAAATTAGGGAGAATTTGGCATACTAGACTTTTTTTGGTTTTTGTCAAAGAAACTATACCTCATATGTTTTACCACTTTCATTTAATGGTAGGTAAAAATAATTAACCTCTCTATTTTAATAAAAAAAGAATAATAAATGTTTGTTAGTTGTTATGTAAGTGTAAGTTATAATTCCTAATTCCTGAATTTGTTTTTTTTTATTTTTTATTTTTATTTTATGGAATAAATTTCTGATATTAAATTTTTCATACCAGAAATTTTTCATACCGGAATTTTTTCATACCAGAAACTATCATACCAGAAATTTTCAAACTAGAAATTATCATACCAGAAATTATCATACCACAAATTTAATATCAGAAATTTAATACTAGAAATTTTATACCAGAAATTTTATACCAGAAATTATCATACTATAAATTATCATACCAAAAATTTAACACCAGAAATTTTATAACATAAATTTTATACCAAAAATTTAATACCATAAATGTTATACCAAAAATTTAATACCATAAATGTTATACCAAATATTTAATACCATTAATGTTATATTATGATTGAATCAAGAGATAAATTTAACCTGAAAAAATGTATCAAGAGACCAAATGCAACATGAGGTATGTCATCTTATGTTGCATAATTTAAGACCTTGACTTTTTCTCCTTGAACAAAGCCATGAGAGACACACCAGATACTTGCTGATATATAATAATATTCACCAAAACACCAAAATCAAAGCCCAATTTAAATGATAAACATACATTAGTTAAGCAGATTGTTATAGTTTATGAAAGTTAGTTTAGAAGAGGGTAGAATATCTACTTAATAGTATGTTTGGATAAATATTCAAAATTATATTAATTTTTAAATACTTTGCTGAGGAAGCTTCAGAACCTCCCTTGCCTCTTCCTCTCGGTGCCGTTTTTGTACCTAGACTCATGCGCCTTTTAACTCCAACTGAACTTGAACACCTAATGAACTTTTTCCCACCATCAAAGACTACCTTTGGCATGAGCTGTTTCCCACCATCACCAAATTCCTCTACAAATCAAACAGTTGAGCAATGATTAATCATATATTAGTTCAAAATGCAAGCATATGTTGACGGCATAAGACATAGTTTTACACAACGAAGAAACGCAAACAGGAGCAATAAGCCGACATGTCAACCAAGTGACTTACCACATGGCAACACTAGCACAAGCCACGTAATTACAGTAGCAATCCGAAACACACGCAAACAGGAGCAATAAGATTGAACAAACGCCCCAATTAAACGAATCAAGCCCTAATTAAACGAATCAAACCCTAATTAAACGAAGATGCAACTGCAATCACCCAATAGGTCACTTTTAGAAGAAGCTTTGCTCAACATGTCACTTCTTAGAAGAACCCCGATCTGTGGTACTTGGAGTTGGTGGTCTCCGGTTGTAACCCCGATCTAGCCTTCTTGTTGTTGATATTGATCTAGATATAGATCTCCGTCTTCGCGCAGGTCAGTTACCTCGAGGGAGTTGAGATGAAGAAGAACGGGACAAGGCTACTGCGTGCACAACAGATAAAGGGAAGAGTAAACGGTACAAGGCTACTATGGTGAAAAGGGAGGTGGGAAGAGAAATAGAGAAAAAGAACGACATTGAAGAAAGAAAACTAGAGGAGGGAGAAGGTTTACGGTAAAAAAAACTACAGGGTATATTTACCTAATTAACAAATCAAAAAAGTCTAATTACTACTACATAATCAAAAAAGCCTACTTACCTAATTAACCCATAAAATTATTAAATATTCACCACCGTTTTATAACTAAATATTATTTTTATATATTTTATTATTTTTAATAAATTTTGCTCATATCAATCTACCGATCATCAATCTTCATATTCTCCCAAATTTTTGTTGTCGATCGGACACATTAAGTACCTTTCTTTCCAAAAAAAAAAAACTTAAATGGAAAATTATTTTTAATCTGATAAAATGAACGGCTAAAAGAAAATTGCTATTCTTTTGGAGAACATTAACACTTGAATGGTCACAACTGCCCTGGCAAGAATCAATGGATAACCGGAATAATACCAGATGGAATATTGGCATATTCTGCAAATTAAAAAAGAAAAAAAAAAAAGTCTGCCAGTTTTATTGGGGTACATTTATAAATACAATTTAAGCCTGTCCAAATATTTAAATATTTTACGACAATATATAATGATAAGAATACACTTCGAAATTTATTTATAATATCCCAAATATTGAAGAAAATGACTAAAAATTGAAAAATAACGAATATAATTAGCAGTCACTCGGTCAGAGTTGAGATATATATTAGGTCTACCAGCTCGTTCGTCTTCCTCCCCCATTCGCCAAACCCTAGCTTCTCTCGTCTCTCTATTCTCTGCTCAGTTGAAAGAGATGGTGAAGGGACCAGGATTGTACTCTGACATCGGCAAGAAAGCCAGAGGTTTGATTTTGGAATCTCATTTATCTTTTTTATCATTTCGTTCTTCGATGGATATGCATAATCTGTTCGTTTGACCTAATTTTTGGTTGCTTGATTTCATGAATCTGCAGATCTTCTTTACAAAGACTACCAAAGTGACCACAAATTCACCATTACCACCTACTCTTCCACCGGTGTGGTGAGCCATCTCTCTCTTTTGAAACAAAGATCCGTGTGTTTTTTGGGCATTGCGTAGTTATGAATCAATGATTGAAGTGATGATTACGCAAACCGCTTGAAGTGTGTGGATTAGTGTGTTTTGTATTGTTATTTGTTTGACTTGTTGCCTAGAATGCTTTTTCTATGCGGCTATGTTTCATTTCCGTGTACACTATGCTATATTACTTCCTTAAACTTGTAGCCTGGATTGAGGTGCCATGGCTCTGTTAGACGAGGCTGGTTGGTCCGTTGTAGTCACATTTGCAGGGAAGGAAACAGGGTTCCGGACTTGGTACTGGACTTTTCGTCTTCGCATGATCTACCAGTTCTTATCGAGGACTTAGTGCGAGATCATTTCCACGTTATATTCAGACTGATTCTCATTATTTATATCAACTCAGAGCCTGCTGTCTTGTATCTGACCGAAAAAAAAACTTGGAAGAGTTGTTGCTTTGTTCTTGTTTTAACTCCGTAAAGTGAAGTACTTTATTTTTTTTGTTCACCCTGTACAGTTATCCAATCATTTGACCCTGGCCTTTGTTGCAATAGCTTATACATTCCACAACGTTCACTTTATTTAGTTTTATGAAGTGTACTTTGTTTCATCTTTATCATTAATTGTTTACCTTTCACATTGTCATTCGAGGTCTGTAGGCCCTGCTTGGTATTGATATTCAGCTTGTTGAATTGCACCATTCTATCTGCTGAATGAATCCCAATGTTGTGGTTGTTTATTGCCGTAGTTGAACAGTTTTTGCTTGTTCTTGTTATAGGCCATTACTTCTTCAGCTGTCAAGAAGGGGGAATCATTATTTGCAGATGTCAGCACTAAGTTGGTAAACAACAACATCACAACTGATGTGAAAGTTGATACAAATTCCAATGTAAGTATTGAGAGTTATGGACAACATTGATTCAATTACAGATTGGAGTTGTTCTGGATGTTGGTTGTGATGTCTAATGTAAATACTATTAGGACAAATGAAATGAATAAAAATTGTCTTGATTTAGTATGAGGCATTGACGCAAACTCTCTTTTTGATTAACACATTTTTGCTTTTGATGGATAGGTTTTAACCACAGTTACAGTTGATGAACCTCTCCCTGGGCTGAAATCTATCTTCAGCTTTGTTCTCCCTGACCAGAGATCAGGCAAGGTAAGATATATATTTCTTTGTTTCTGTCTTCCGTATTTAGATGATAGCATGGCTGTTTGATGCTGTCTATATATTTTTACAAGCCTTCTTTGTGATTTGCTGCTGAACAGGTTGAAGTTCAGTACAAGCATGAGTTTGCTGGAGTCGCCACAAGTGTTGGCTTAACTGCAAACCCAGTTGTTAACTTTGCCGGTGTGCTCGGAAACGAAGCTCTTGCACTTGGAACTGATGTATCGTTTGACTCTGCGTCCGGTAATGTCACCAAGTGCAATGCTGCATTTAGCTTTACCCAAGGCGATCTTGTTGCTTCATTGAACCTGTAAGTGAATCTACAGCACTTCACCTCGGACAATTCTAGAATTATTAGCTTAAATAGATCATTTTAATTGTTTGTTTGATTTGTTTGAATTATGAAGTATAAGAGCATTTTTCACTTGACCCCCCTTTTGGTTTGCTGTCTTCAGTTTGATATCCTTGATATATGCAGTAATACAAATAAGATATGTATACCAAATGTTTGTGTACAAATGGACTTGTTTCTGTGCAAAACGCATGTGTTGTAATACAAGTTTTATGCCTTGAAATGTCTTTCAGTGAAGTTGATGGCTTGAATGCTTGATAATATAGTAATGCGTTGTTGGCAAAACTTCTTTCCCTTTATCTTGCTTGCAGCAAACAGTTGAAGTATTCTCAGCATGTTGCCCTTTTTATGAAATTGCAGGAACAATAAGGGTGATATTTTGAATGCTTCATACTACCACACTATTAACCCAGTTACTGCTGTTGCTGCGGAACTGAGCCACAGCTTCTCCAGCAATGACAACACACTCACCATCGGCACTCACCACGCCCTTGACCCATTGACTTCAGTCAAGGCCCGAGTGAACAACTTCGGCAAAGCAAGCGCTTTGATCCAGCACGAGTGGCGTCCAAAGTCATTGCTTACCATTTCAGGAGAAGTCGACACTCGTGCAATTGAGAAGAGTGCTAAGGTTGGTCTTGCATTGGCTTTGAAGCCTTGAGCAATGACGATTTATCTCCAGTTGATTTGTACGGTTGTCTTTGTTCTTGTATGAGGATCAATAAATCACCCAAAAATGAACTTGCTATGGGAACCATATTTTGTCTGGAGTGAACCATTGTTTTGAGACCCTTGAGTTTATTATTATTATTTTCAAACTGCTCTTTGAGATTGCTGTTTGCTTTCCTTCTTTCCGATCTAATGTCTCATTACAATATGTATAAAATAATTTTAAGTGTTCGTACAGCTTGTGAGAATAGCTTTGTAAATAAATTTCAGTGATTCGAACACCAGTAGGGTTGTGCACTTTGAAGCGGACCATAAAACCAGGTCAGATTTTTTAAGGTCCGGACCACATCACCCAGACCGGATCCTGTTCCCGGTCTAGTTGTAACCTGTAGGGTAATTTCCGGACCCAGTTCAAGACTGAAAAAAATGGTAATCCGGGTCGGTTCGGAAATTAAAAAAATTGAAAACTAACCCCCCCAAGAGAAATAGCTTAAATGGACCCGGTTGGACCAAAGTTCTAGACCCGGTCCATAGTTATTCGAAAATGAATTGTATCTTATATTATTTGTGTAAAAAACCCTTAGGTATTATATTCCCTTATCTAAAGCTGAACTCTTCTTGTCTTATAGGGTGAGGTGAGGTGGACTCCCTATATATATATATATATATATATATATATATATATATATATATATATTATTTGGTTACATTAGGTGTAAATTGCAATCTTACATGTCGGCATACATCATTAAAACCGCCCATTGACAATGTTTACAAAAACCACACGTTAAATGTTAGAATTTGCATAAACATACTTTTAGTTTTCAAAATTCATAAAAACAACACCATCAAAATATAATTTGACATATTTCTCTCTAACAAAACAACACCCATCAATTCATTTAGTTTACTAATTTATTTCTATTTTGAATGATTTTTCTTGAGTGTCATTTAACAAATTTGTTCTCTTTTTCTAAGTGATAACCAATATGATATTAAACATAAAAATTTAGTTTGCGAATATCTAACAATGTATATTTTGTTGGTAAACATTCTATGATGACTGATTTTATGTTAGATAATCTGTAAAAAATATCATAAATAAAGGATATTTTGTGCAAATTTCAGCTTTAATGGGGTGATGTTCCAAAATCCAAAGCCATCCACTTGGTGGTGTATTTAAAAATAAATCTTATTAGCTACACAATGAAGATAAGTACCAGGAAGTGTATTGAAAGGGGTTAAGATTGTATAATTCAGTGGATAATTTTAGATTACAAATATCAAAACTTCCGAATCCAGTAGAAACATTGTCCACATTTTCTTCATTTTTAGACCCAAAAATCATCTTCTTGATATTGATATGAGAGAGGAACTGGTGGCTCTCTTTCGATGTTTTGCCCTTGTTTGTTGTTGACAGTTTCGAGCTTCCCCAGTTGCATACTCATCCACACAAAATCCAATTTTCACTATCCATCTCAGCCGAAGAACAAATGCCCAACAAGCAATAGCTTTGAATTCCTTGCTACTAATTTTTCCGCCCAAAATTAGGTATAACAAAAATTAGGAATCTCGATTGATGTGTGTTCGTTCTTCACCCTCCTCGAACCCGGCTCTTATATACACTGGTATGTTAAATGGGTTTAGCTTTGCGTCAAAATTTGGAGTTTATCTTGTTTATATTGCTGAATTCTTCAATTTTAACAGTTTTGCAGTATATATGATTCAATTGGTTGATTTTGAGTGTTTGGGTGTATTAAGAACTTTGGTTTTAATACAGACCCAAAACCCGTATGGTTGAATTGCCTAATGGGATTGACCTGCTGTTCAATAATAAGAAGACGAACACAAGAAGAAGCAGAACATGGAATCGACACTGGGGCAATTTAACCGATCACTTACTGACCAATACTCAAATTGGGTTCATGAGGCTTTAGATGAATTGCCTGATAGCTTTACAATAACTGACCCTTGTATTTGTGGCCACCCTATTGTTTTTGCAAGCCAAGGGTTTTTGAAAATGTTTGGATACTCAAAAGATGAAGTGATTGGTAAGAATGGGAGGATGTTTCAAGGGCCTGAGACGAATAGGAGATCGGTTGTGGAGATTAGGGAAGCGATTCGAGAGGAAAGAGGTGTACACATTAGTATACTGAATTATCATAAGGATGGTACACCCTTTTGGATATTGTTTCATATGAGCCCTGTGTTTAGGAATGATGATGGTAGGATCACACATTTTGTTGGCGTACAAGTCCCGATTACGAGGAAAATTGTGGGACTGAGAGGCGGTGTTGGAAGGGATAGTGTTGATTTGATTAGACATGGGTATGGGTCATGTGAATTTCTACTTGGGTCTTGTAGAAGGGAGGTTTGTTGCTCGAAACCTGCTTTGGAATCGGCTTCTGGATTGGCATGTGGTTCGGGTTTGGATACAAGGAAAGGTATATTGTTTAATCTGCATTGTGCTGTTAAATTTGTTAGTATTACTGTCGCACTGTATTCTTATCACATGTTTATGTATGGTTCATGCCACTGAAATTATTCGTTGCAATAGCTATTTTGGCTTGTTATAATCGAACCCTGGATTGATTTACACTAAAATCGTGTGGCAAACGTCAGAAAGAAAAACACAAAAGGAGATTCTCTACATGTAGGGCTCCTCATTTATCATCGCTTAATGATAATGTCTATGGGATTTTGCATATTGTAAGTTCTTGCATATATCCTGAAGTGTTTCTACCATCACTAGGTAATTATCTTTCACAAATTGGTATTTTCCCCATTCTTCGTCGAAGCTTGTTATCATCTTTATCTAAGGTCGGCATTATCTTTCACCGCAGTAATTCATTCAACTTTTGGTTGGCTTTTTTTGGATGTTTTATCTAATCATTCGTCTATACTTGAAGAATATTTTAGTTGTAGAGAAGTATTATTTTATCTGCATTGTACTGTTGAATTTGATAAGCGGATGAATCTATATTACTGTCACACTGCATGCTTATCACATGTTTATGTATGACAGATGCCACTGAATCTATATTACTGTCACACTGCATGCTTATCACAAGTGCAGATTATGTCAGAAAACACAAAATGATATCTCTATTTGTTGGTTTCTAGTTTAGCATCCATTGATACTGTCTCTATTGACCATGTTAACTGTAAATCTTCTGTATTTTCTGCAATAAAGCCACTTCTCATATTTTCTTGTTCTTCAACAAAACCTCTTGTCATATTTACCATCTTCTGTTCTAAAACTGGCATTAGCTTTCACTTTAGTAATCCATTCAATTTTGTATTCGCTTTTTTGGATATCATGTCACTCAAATTTTTTTTTTTAATCTAAGCATCTTTATAGCAGAATAACATCTCGTTTGTGGAAATGAAGTCCTTAATAGTAGAGAGTCTTTTCGAGAACCAGTGAGTGATTTTCCATTTTGTTGTCAATGGAGCAAGGCAAAAGCTTTTCCATTTTGAGATACGACTTGATACAACGTGTGTATTGAGTCTTTTAAAGAATGCTAAACATTAGGCTATTGTACATGATTCATGGCTATCAAAGTTAAAATTACTCCCAAGTGTTTCAAAAATGGTCTTGAGGAAAGGGATGCATGGATAATTTCAAGTTGAGCCCTCCAATTACTTCCATTCCTGGTTCGGAGAGAATTCAAATAAATCAACATTTTCTATCTTGTTGCTTAAGATTGGAGACTTTGATTTCTCGGCCTTCAATTTATGGATGCATATCTGATTTCTTCGTGTCAAGAAAACTTTTGCACCTTCTCTATGTTTTCCTTATTGCTGTTTATTAACAGTGTTCACTTTTAGCTATTCAACTTCGAACCCTAATGTTATCCTGCACAGGAACAGATGATTTGTGTGAGGCAAGCGAGTTCGATAAACAAAAGGCTTCAAATGCTGCTATCAACATATTATCCGTACTAAGTCGCTATAGTGAACTGACTGGCAAACCCGTATCAGGAAAGAGAAGCAATATGCACGGTACAAGTGCTCTCAGTTCAGCCTTAATAATATCTCTCAGTAGAATCAAACAAAGCTTTGTATTGTGAGTTGTTTCTGTTACTTGTATTCATACACTGCAAAATAACTTAAATACAATCATATTACTTACACCTTTCTATTGTTTACGCAGATACGATCCACATTTGCTCAATGTGCCAATAGTTTATGCAAGTGAAGCTTTCCTAACTATGACAGGTAAACTCTCTTGCCATCAACCTGATAATTTTAGTACAATATTTGTCTGATTGGAACTTGAAACAGTCCATGAATTCCTAAGAACCGGTTTTACTGCCCTTTTCTTGAATGTAAAGGGCAATGTTTCTAAAACCCGTGTTTATGTAGGAAGCTGCAATGCAGTCTCCATTGTTCAGTCTCTTATTACCGGTTAAGAATCACCGGGTAATTGATCTATATGGTCATATACTTTTTTGAACAAAGTTTTTTGGTAACTGACTATTTGTCTAATACCTAGGTTATGCTAGACACGAAGTATTGGGATGCAATCGTAAACTTTTGTGTGGCTTGGAAACGGATCCTTCAACCTTAGATCTGGTATTTCCGAAACCATATTGTATAGTTGTCATAGGTTTTGTATTGAACTAAGCATTTATCTTGCTTTTATACAGATAGATAAAAGAGTTGCAGGTGGTCAAGCATGTAAAGCTCGGATCGTTTATTACAGGAAGGACCAAAGCTCATTTTGGACTCTTTTAAACATTTCACAAGCGCGGAATGCTTCTGGAAAGGTAATAATGTCGCGAGTGTTATGAACTTTTCACAGTATCATGCCATTACGAGTGTGCGGCTGATTTGAACTTGGATACTGCAGATAGCATACTTTGTGGAGGTCCTAATAGATGAAGAAGACGACGATGAATGCATGAACCCACATAGGCTAAGCGCGGAACAGAGGCAGTTGGGTGCAATCGGTGCAGTGAAGGTTGCGGTAAGGACTCAATCAATAGGGCCTAGCCCTTAAAGCTGTTGAGTTATGAACCAAAGCTGAGGATTTGTTACTTTGATTAATAATATGAAAATTACACATTTTTTATGTTTTTAGTAAATATTCATACAGCTATGGACTGTGTATATATAGGGTTTGGTCTTTTGCTTTTTTCGTCTCACAATGTTAACAAGATTTTCAAGAACAGAAAACAGAGAGAATTGCAGTCTCATTTGTCAATGGCGATTAGGAATAAGAGGAGGATTCTCCTCAACATCATCCCTTTCTTCTTCTTGCTACCTCCATTCTTTCTACTTCTCACAACTCTCCCAAGCGGCGATCTTCGTTTCATCACTAACTTAAGGCCTTCGACCAGTACCACAGCCATTTCATCTTCTCTGTCTTTTCCGGCGACCTTTGCTTCTCTCTGGGATTATTCATCCAGCGACGATGTTGTTTCTGTTACAACTCCTGGAGGAGAATGGGAGCTTCTTCAGCCTAACCTAGGTGTCTCCGCTATGCATATGCAACTTCTCCACGATGACACAGTTGTCATCTTTGATCGGACGTCTAAAAACTGTGATTCCGTTGACTCGATTCTGGTTCTTGGTGGTGGTCTTGACTGCTCTATACATTCTGTCCTGTACGATGTCGCTTCCAACACTTATAGGTCACTCAATGTTCAAACTGATACGTTTTGCTCATCCGGATCTGTCGATCCTAATGGTGTACTGATCCAAACCGGCGGTTATAACTCCGGCGAGCGCGTTATTCGCAGTTTCTCTCCTTGCGGACGAGGAACCGCGTGCGATTGGAAAGAGCTTCCGGTTCTTCTTTCGGCTCGTAGGTGGTACTCCTCTAATCTCCTCCTTCCCGACGGTCGAATCATCATCGTCGGCGGAAGAAACAGCCATAGCTACGAGTTCTTCCCGCCTAGTTCTTTTCCGAGCAGGTTCCGACTCCATTTTTTGCAGCAGACTTGGGACGGGCGGAACAGCGAGAACAATCTTTATCCATTCTTGCACCTCTTACCAGATGGAAACCTCTTTATCTTCGCCAACAACCGATCGATTTCTTTCGATTACAAGAAAAATGAGATCGTGAGAGAATTTCCTCAAATGCCTGGCGACGAATCCGACGATCGACGATGCTATCCATCAACCGGATCCTCGGTTCTCCTTCCTATAATTCTCTCTAACGACGATTCATCTCCTGGTGTGGAGGTTTTGGTCTGCGGCGGAGCACCAGCTGGAGCTTACTACCTCGCGGTTGAAGGAAAATTCTTCTTACAAGCTTCTAGGATGTGCGGAAGGATGAAGATAACAGATCCAAATCCTAGCTGGACAATGGAGGAGATGCCAATTCCACGTGTGATGGGAGATATGATAATCTTACCAACCGGCGACGTTCTCATCATCAACGGCGCCGGCAACGGAACTGCCGGATGGGACAATGCGGACAATCCAGTTTTGCATCCGGTTCTGTATCAAGCCAATGAGCCCGACCCGACCCGAAGGTTTAGAGTGATGAATCCGACTTCAATTCCGAGGATGTACCACTCAACGGCAATTCTATTGACCGACGGGAGAGTGCTGGTGGCCGGAAGTAATCCAAATCCAGAGTACAGTTTCATCGGGGCCCGTTTCCAAACAGAATTGAGGATGGAATCATATGCTCCACACTACATGGATACAACCTACGCTCTCTTACGTCCTTCAATCTTAACCGTTGAGAGTCAAGGCAGTGAGCTGATCTACGGTCAGATCTTCGCGGTGACGTTTGATCTCCCGGAGTATAAAGCAGAACGCTTGGCGGTAACGATGATTTTCCCGCCATTCACAACTCACTCGTTTGGGATGAATCAAAGGATGGTGGTCCCTAGTGTTCAGAGAGTTGATCCACTGTCTGTGAGAACATACAAGGTTACTGTGAGGGCGCCTGAGAATGTAAATGTGGCCCCACCTGGCTATTACTTGTTTTTTGTTGTTCATGCTGGAATTCCTAGCAAAGGTGTTTGGGTCAAGTTGGTTTCTCATGGGATTAATGACAATATTCGAGATTTTTTGTAACCGTTACGATTACGAGTTCCGAATATATGATGTTTTGTTCACGGTTTTGAAACCCGTAATTGTCACGAGTTTCAAATGCGCCGTGCGTATGTGAAATACGTCGCCGCCGTGCGTTTACGAGTTCTCGTTAATGCAATTACTTTCATATAACAAATTATATAAGAAGTGGAGATTGGGACTCCCAAGGCTTTTTTTTCTCTTTTGTGTGTAATTGGAGATCCTCAAGAATACTTTACCACATATTTACACATTTTTGCCAACTCTAGGCTTCAATGTTGCTCATTGCTCGCTTGAATATCCAGATTTGTCGACGAACTCGATCTGTATTTGTACCGGTTAGCCCAGAACTGATAGTTGATGAAGTTCACTGCACTTAGCACACACAAGAGCCAGTAGAATCTCTCGAGGCGATAATGATTGAGGTTAGATCCGACAAGCCAAGGCGCATGATCACCTCTTCCGGACGCTGCATTAACTATAGACACAATCACTGAGCTAAGATAGTATCCAACAGCAAGAGATGCCCAAGAGAGTGCAGTGGCTAATGATCTCATACTCGAAGGCGCTTCAGTGAAGAAAAACTCAAGCATTCCTGCTAAGGTGAAAAGATCAGCTGATCCAAGTAAAGCGTATTGAAACGCTATCCAAAAGAACGAAACCGGTAACGGGTTCGTTGTATCGAGTAATCCGTGTTCCGTTGCTATTCTCTTTCGCTTGATCTCGACTAACGCTGCAACTCCCATGGCTATGATAGATAGTAACAGCCCGGCTCCTATTCTTTGGAGATGCGAGATTCCGGTTTCGGTTTTGGTCACTTTTCTTGCAAATGGGATGATTATGTGATCATAGAGAGGTGCAAGTACCATGATGATGACTATAGGGAAGAACGGAAGCGAAGCCGGAGGAATCGTTAAGGAACCGAGTTTCGTGTTCATGGTTGCGGCTTGTTGGACCGAGAATGTTGATAGCTGAGCTAAACAACAGTTCAAGACGATGGTGCTTGCGAATATTGGTAGGATTTTTAGTACTATCTTGACTTCCTCTACTTCCTTTATACTACATTGTATTGGCTTGTACTCCAATGCTTTGTTTAGAAACCTCAAGCTCTCGGTTTGCGTCTCGTCCGCATCCGGCCGCTTCTCGTTTGACGCTACGTAGCTCGGACTGTTCGACATGTTCGCTATTGCAGTACTCGCGTTTCGTTTCAAGCAACCGTTGAAACAAGCCGCCACCAACACCTACAAAACAAATTCCGAACACAGTATATAAGGTGAGTGGACTACTAATGAGTGTGGAAATCTCCGACAATATAAGTCATAAGGTAGACCTCTTCATATCCGGGTTTTATAAAATACAGAGCCCATTTAACCGGATTCGGCCCGACTACCGGGCCTGAGATGTGTGTCGTACCCAACCGGGTCGGACTTTTCGGTCCAGTCGGACCGCCCGGATTTGAACAGGCTTATCTCAACACTACTCCTAAAACAATGTACCTTAGATATGGTGGTTAAGGGACTTCCATTGGGGATTTTGTTCCGGTAGAAGGCGGAACCGGCGAGAAAGAGCGGGATGGAGAAGAGGATAGCTAAGGTTGAGATGAAGAAGCCCCATTTCCAGCCTTTGTTATCTTCAACCCAGACGACGAAAGTGACGGCAATCAAGCCACCGGCTGAGAGGCAAAAGACGAAGTAATTGAAGAAGGTTGATCTTTGGATTCTTCCTTTTACAGTGCTTTCATCAAACTGTTCTGCACCGTGTGTTGGTAATGACCCTTTGATTCCTCCTACTCCTATGGCTACAAGGTATAGCCCGATGAACAGCATTGCGGCTTGGGAGCTTGCCGGCTCGCGGCATGGACTCGAGGCGCATGGAGGTGGCTGAAGCGATGCTATGTATGCTTGTATTGTTAGTACACCCAAGCCCTGCTCATTCCAGTTATAAATTCGTTAGCATGTGATCAAAGATCAAAATTGCAGTTATCTATAAAGAGATTGAGATGCTCGACCCGAAAAAAAATAATAAAAAATTAAGCATTAACTAGTTCGTGTAACTAGATCTTGAGCCAAGTTTATGAAAATTCCGGTCTAGACAGGATGTACAACCTAATGGTCTGAGTCTGGAGATGCCTGTTCGGATCTATCACATAGTAAAACTTTAATTACGGAAGTAAAGGAATCTTGCAACAACTTGGTCGGATTCGTCCGAATGCTATGGTGTTATTTCGCATTCGAATCAACTAGAGAACGGGAGAATCCAATAAAGACAAGACTAGTTGTTCTTAACAAATAGACTTTTTGCAATTAGGCCAACCAACATGAGATCCTTTGGTCCATAGAACCGAAAGCTACAGTATCAACCGGAAGTATCTCAAACCCGATAGGTCAATTCCTCGACGGGCCCTGATCCATACAAGACTCTTGTACCGGGCCCGTCGCCACGTTAAGTTGGAAGGATATTACTATGAAGTGTCACATTTTCCTCCTTTGAAGGTCTACAACAATGACAAAAATTCTCTTATGGCCAAACATGACTCCTTGCAACAAAGGTAATCTCACAGGAATCCACAATTGTGATTCCTTCCATTTGCGTTACATGTTTTGTGAATGGATAACGTTTTCAACCATTTGAGATTCAAACAAACTACTAATCAATACGGTTGAAAATGGACAAAATAATAATCGAGTCAAATTTCTTCATTTTTGTTGTTTTCTTCATATGTGTTTTGTTGTGTTGTTTAAGCCCCATGCTAGAAGATTATGTTCAAGTGTTACACACTTATACGTGTCCTACTTGATGCTTGACATTTTGTCGCGAGTCTTACCCGATGGAAGCAAAAATAATGAAATGCAAACAAGAGAGAGCAAAGGCCTAGCTTACTTGCAACGTCTAATTCCGAACGACTAGTTTAAGTCCGTGTTTTGCACGGAATTATAATTTTAATCGATTGAAGTAAAATTTGAGTTACAATATGTCGACTTTATTCGGAATACGGTTATAGAGTTGCAGCCAAACGACCCCTAGAAAATAAGTGGGACCATTTCCCAGGGTGCAATAAGACAACGATTGCTACGTAAGTTATAATAATAAATCATCCTTAAAATCACAAACTTTTCACTTAACCACACTTTTATGAATAAAAATGAATTTATAGGACAATTATTTAATTTATGATTACAGTTTTAAAACTATTTTTTTTACAAGTTTGACCCGAAGTGCACTCAAACTTTATGAATATGGCCATAATATAGGAGGGCTTATAATATAATACATTATAAATTTTTTTTTTTTTTTTTTTTGTGTAGTGGAGTCCAAGCAAATGATGTATAGATCATCTTAGTAGATAAGTCTAAAAAAATGTTGGACGACCATAAATCTCGGACTTAACACTTGATTATTAAGTAGCTTAGTTGACTTAATTAACTTTGTAAAATTAATCTTAATTAGACACAATAATTGAGCCAACCATATCTAGCAACTTGCATCAAAATTGTTTTTTTTTCACTAGTTGAATCATTATAAAGTTCGTATATATAGGGTTGTACTCCTTTGGACCGGATCGGAAAACCGGACCGGAAATTACGGTCCCGTTCGGTCCTGGACCGTAAGTGTAAAATTTCGGTCCAAGATATTACGGTCCGTCCGGTTCGGACCGTTAATTTATGTTTTATTTTTTTTTCAATAAGAAGAGTATCCGGTACGGTCCAAACCCGGACCGGACCGGCTTCAATCCATGCAAAAAAATATTTTTTAAAAAAATAATAAATAAAACGGTCCGGACCGGACCATGGTGGAACGGTCCGGCCCGGTTCGAGAGTTTCCGGTCCGGACCATTTGAACACCCTTACGTGTGTGTATATATATATATAATGCATTTTATCATACTATGATAGTTTTTATAAATTTTATTTTATTTTATTCATTCATTGGGCAATTATAATAATTAATAAATTGTCAAATTAAAATTGAAAATTTTAATTTAAAAAAGGTTCTTTATGACAAAAAAATCGGTAATCTTAATGGTACAAAAATGCATTTTAAAAAGTAAAATTAAGACCCATATATGACATGAAAAATGCATTTTAAAAGTGTAAGAAGTAAAGTGAAAATGAAATTGGTGTGAACATTAATTTAGGAATTGAGACAAACCCTAATCTTATCAATAACGTCATGTGTGTTCGTTCATTTCAACTTGCCAATAGTTTTATTTGAACTATTCAAACTTAAGAACAACCCCAGCATCGATCATGTGTCAACTTTCACTTTCGTACCAAAAGTGACTTAAAAACAGCTCATGCAAATTCAACCAGATCCAAATATTAACTCTTTTTAAATTATAATTGCTCATAAATATTAACTCTTTTATGTTTGTTTCCTTAAAATGCAAATAAATACTAATTTATAAAGGATAAAAGATATAATTTGAAAAAATTAAAATTTCAGTACACCATCCGTAAATAAAAAGAAAGAAAAATATCAAAACAATACCCATCTTTTAGGTTAACTAAACTTTAGTATTCGTCTTTTAAACTATCACAACGATACCTCACCTATTGATTCCGACCAAAGATTAGTACCTGAACTACTGTTCACACGTTAATTTAACAGATCGATGTTGAAAATTTGTAGTAATGTAAGGTTTATTTCTAAGGTAGGTGGACAATTTTGCCCCTGATATTTAACACCGATTTGTTAACTTAACCTGTGAACAGTAATTTAGATACTAATCTTTTGTCGGACTCAATAGGTGAGGTACAGTTTTGATAGTTTAAACGACGGGATACTAAAGTTTAGTCGGCCTAATAAATGGGATAATGCTTATATAATTTTCTCTAAAAAAAAATTATTAAACATATTCTAAAAAAATAAAAAATACAATAACACCGCCCAAATATTTTGGATAAAAAAAAAACTCTTTTACAAAACTTGTAAAGAAACTTACAAAACCGCCCCATAAATTTTTTTTTAAAACCACTAATTAAAAGAAAATTACACTTTACCACTATGCATATTTTTATTCCCAGAAAAATTATTTTTAAAGCAGATTACACCATAAAATTTGTTTAATTAAATTTAAGAAAAATCTAATTTTAATACTTGCTGATTTTTGGTAATATATAAATTATTCTATTTTATTTATTTCTTTCTTCATTTCGCTTATTCAGTAAAAAACTATCTGGACAACCTAACATTTTTAAAACCCACAACAAACGCACCCTAATTTGATAAAGTATGAATTAGGTTTAATATGGGTGATTATATGCAATTTGGGTGAAATTAGGGTCAACTTAGGTAATTTCCCTCAAGTATCTGATGAGAACGAAGCTCAGAAAGTAAGAAGAGAGAGATGAAGACGACGAACCAGGAATTCAACGAAAGCGCTGAAGAGATAAACTCTGAAAGTCGGAAAATAAGCATCGGAGAAGAAACCGCCGAGAAGAGCAAGCAAGAACGCCGTTCCCATGAAATTCGTAACGGAATTCGCCGATTTCGCCGGACTGTAATGCATATGTTGCAGCAAATACAAAACTAAATTACTCGCGTTCGCTAAAAACGCCAAATTCTCAATCACCTCAACACCTAAATCAAAAAATTCTCAAAATTTCAGGTTCCAACTTCGCAATTCGTTCGATTAATGCATTTATATTTACAGTTTTTGAAGTTTTAGGGTTTACCGAGAACGAATGAAGCAGCAAGGAAACCTCCATGCCGACCTCTAATGGCTGCTCTGTTTCTCCAGTCAACATACCCTGTCCAAATTTCCTCTGTTTCCTGCAAAAAAATATGTTTTTGATTATGAGATGAGTTTAATTGTACGGGGCTTGTACGATCGAATTGAATCGCCAATCAGATTACGAGGAAATTGGAAAGGGATGTGAAGGAAGTATTGGAACCCACCATTGTTGTTGATCTTTGATCTTCAAAGCTCTCTTTTTGCATTTCCTTTTTCTTTTTTTCCTCTTCTATTTTTCAGCTTTGGGAACTCAGTTATGGGGTTATTTATAAAGTTTTTTTTTTCCCTTAGTGGGGAATGGTACGTGGTGGGGTCCATATTCGAACCATTTTATAAACGAAATGCATGTACATAAATATTTATAAATTAAAAATAATAATAAGTGTGACATATAGTTAGATATGGGGTAAGTAATTATATGGTTTTTTTTAAAGAGGTACTTAGGTCACCCGGTTCGATCGGCTTTGTCGATCTACTTTTGTGTCTGGATTGGGTAGTAAATCGTGGCCTATTGTTCCAATATTATTTTTTTTCATACATGTTCCTGACTAACCACTTAAGGAGTGTAGCACCACATCCCACTAGATCAACTGAACATTGGTGATTATATGGTTTTTGTTTTGTCGAAATTTTGAATGTAGATATTTTTCTTGATTGAAAACTTGATTAATCTTCATTTATTGTTCTATAAAAAGAGGGAAAATAGAGTTATTTATTCTCTTGTTTGAATATATTGACAGAATTTTAGAATATTTGATGATATTATTTGGATGAAAAAGGATATTATCTTGTTATTTTATGTTAATTTATGTTTAATTTTAATTTTATTTTTATTATTTTAATATCTCTTCTATAGGTTGTAATAAAAACTTGAAAATTGTTGGTGGTGAAGGCTATTTTTTATAATCATTTATTTTGTACCCCTTTTAGTTTTTAGACGGTTACTCTAATAAAGATACATTTACCGTTTATATTATGGGTTTACTTAATAGATTAATATTTATAAAATATTTAGTACTCCTTCCGATAAAAAATAAGTGTCGTTTCAACATTAGAAATTTGATCACAATTATCTTTCGTTTTAAGTTTTCTACGCCAATAAATGAACAATAATTACAAGAAATGCTCTTGAAAATGTAAATGATTAATTTTTGTTCTAAAATCTTTCTTATTGGTTTAAAAGAAGGTTGAATATTAAATAATTGATAAGATTTAGAAAAACTTTACAAGATCTATGTTATTTAATATTTTTTTTAAAAATTGTGTTAAAGGCTAAAATGACAATTAATTACGATTAGAAGGAGTGAGTAAATTTGACCTAAAAACATCATGATTGTGGCTTCACCAACAAATTTTTTTGATATTTTAGTTGATTATAGATAAATTTGTTTTCTTTTGGTCCTAGAACGAAAATTTTTATTTAGCATGACCTATCAACTGAATTTTTAAAAGGTTATAATTTTGCCTAAAATCATCTAAAGTCAATTTGATCGAGGCTATTTAGACATAATCTATAGACTTAGGCCACATTTGATATTGGATGTAGTTTTTTATTAAAATTAATCTAGAAGGAGATTTTTAGTGATAAATTTAAAATTTTCAATAATTTTGGGGAGGGAAAATTTATTTATTTATTATTATTTTTACTCATATAAATTATTTCAATAAACAAATTAATTAGAGTTACGTTATAACCAGTAAAAAATATTTTACTGAGGTTATTTTCCCTAATGTGAACTACAGCATTCTCATTATACCTAAACAAAGTAGAGTTATTGTGTCAAAAAGCAAATCAAACCTTACGAATATTGTTAAAGTCTTTATCTTTAAAGTTTAAATTAACAATGGGGCATCTTGAGATGATTTAAGATAATTTATTGACCTTATTTTTCCAAAAATATTTTTGGCTAAATTTAAGTTAATTTATTCTTAAATTTTATGTAGTATTCATCTTTAAAAGTTTTAATTTTTATCATGATGTATCTTGAATTTTTTTTAAAGGTTTATGATGTATCTTGAATTTTTTTATCATGATCTTTTGATTAGGGTTGCGCAAAATTGGACCGGACCGGAAAATCGGACCGAACCGGACCGGAAAATCGGACTGAACCGGACCAATTACGGTCTACGGTTCAGGGTTTTTTGAAATTCCGGGTTATTGGTCCGGTCAGGTTTTCGGACTGTATAAAACCGTAACCCGGGTTGGACCGTAAACTACGGATTTTCGGTCCGGTCCAGTTCGGTCCGATCCGGTCTATTCCGGTCCGGTTTTGGACCGGAAAACCTTACCAAAATTGCACCATTTAGGTACAAACCGGTCCGATCCGTCCGAAATATTCAAAATTCCACAATTTAGGTACAAACCGGTCCAACCCGAAACCGGACCGGTCCGGACCGTATACACAACCCTACTTTGATACACCTTAATCAAGGGCATAATTACTATTAAGAAACAAGTCAAACTTCAATTTATAGGATCAATTTGAAGAGGAATAATCAATTATTTATATTATGTTATGTGAGGTAGATACAAACCAAGTTGTCATTATTTGACCATATAATTAAACTAGTAAACTTGAACAAAATAGGAATTTTCTTTTCTAAATTCCCCTTCACCTCTCTCTAACTATCACCATCTTTGGTGAGAAATCATTTATTAATTAGTATCAAAATATAATTTTTTCATATCTTTTTCAAAATATATGGATTTATGAAAAGGTTTAAGAACATAGCTAATATTAGAACAATGAATATAAATAAACACAATACTTATTATATAATATCTTTTAAAAAAACAATATTAAATTGGTTAGTCATATATTATAACATTTACTTGCTTTTTATAAAAAAAAATATTTTAACGTGTATGTATTATCATTACAAAAATACTATTAAAGACATAAAGTTGCTAAAAGTTGTTAAAGGATTCATCTTTTTTTTATTTTTTTTATCTATTACCTTTGCATCTTTTTTTTATACGTAAAATCTTACTACCAATATTTTGTAGAATTTTATCTTCTTTATTTTTTAAAAAATATAGCTTATTTAAATATTAGAAAACTTAAATATTGGACCTTTTATAATTTTTTTTGCCATTATTGGTATAATAAAAACATATATCATTGACAATGCGTCTCCTTTTTTTAGGTCAAATATATTATTAAAGAGGAAAGTACAATATTGATGGTTGCACCTTTTTCAAAAGTCTCGATAACAATTTATGGTAACCTTTTCATCAATTTACATACTTTTCAATAACTTTGTGTGCATTAGGGATGGCAATTACATCCGAACCCGACGGACACCCGATAATCCGATCCATAATTAAAGGGTGAAAACCCGACATGAAGCGGGTGAAAGCGGATGACGGATGAAGATGGTGATGGATCGGGTCGGATTCGGATGGACCTTTCATCCACCCATCACCCGATCCATCATCCATTCACCCATCTGACCCGTTTAACCCGCTTACACCCGTTATAAATTTATTGATTGTTTACTTGTTTAGTGATCTTTAGTTCCCTTTTGATTTATAAATTGGTGAGTTACTAATTGTTTAGCAAAATTTGTACCTTGTTCACTTTCGATTGTGAACTTATTGTATGTTATGTATTGCTAAATTTCTCTATTTTTCAAGAAGTTAAACTTATAATACTTCTTGTAATATTTTCACTTGGATGATTTGTGTTGACTTTATATTTATCATGTTTTTTATGGATAAGACTTTTTTCGGATTGAATTTATTTTTTATTATTATTAATTTTCCGCATTAGAATCCGAGTTTAATATCGATTTAAAGGAAATACATAGAAAACCCGAATATCACCCGATCCACCCGCTCCATCCGTTGGATGCGGACGAATCGGATGGGGTGATGGGTTTGACAGGTGGCGGGTCGGGTGGGGTGGATGAGATTTTCTCGCGGGTCGGGTGGCGGATAGGATCATCCATCCACCACCCGATCCATTGTCATCCCTAGTGTGCATGTATCAATTTATTTTTAATACATCAACAATTTATTATTTATTTTGATGAAGAATAAACACTTATATTAAAAATAAAAACGGTTTATGGTTTTTCATAAGGCAAACCAGATATTCAAATTTTTTACTTTAAAGTAAATTAGCAAATACCTATTAAATCAATATATTATAAAGTATTTGATTTTTGATTACTTTCTTTTATTATTAATTTTCAGTATTTTTATAAAGTTTAATCATTTTAAGTTAGGACACTAATTTGAATATATTGTAAAGATTAAGAAACTAGAAAGTTCCTTAAATATTCTCCAAGTTGCAGTGTAGATGAGTGGATATGAATATATGATGAACCCTAATGAAGACCTCTTTCATTGGAATCTATGCTTTTTGAAGAAGCTTGTCTTGTATTTAGTAGTCATATATGGTTAGTTGGTTTGGTGAAAATTTAGGGTGCATATATGCTCTTGCTTTTTGGTTGGTCTTGTCATGCCTAAATCTCTTGCAATTTCAAACATTAGGGTATCAAGTTATTTGCACATCTATGTTGTAGGCTTGTACCCCTTTGAATTTGAATGATTAAATAAAGAAAATATTCTTCACATACTTGTTATGGTATTTATAAGTTTGTATAACTTGTTTCCAACAAAAATCTAATTACTTTACATTTTTTATTAACTTATTATAACTATATATGTCAAAACATAATGTGTATATAAGGATGAATTACTTGTGGGTGTGATATTTGTAAATTACCAGACCGTGTTATATGATTGGAAATCCTAAATTCGGTAATAGGTGGTGGACATGTAAAGGGTAAATTATGTTAACTTTATCTTTTTATCCGTCCCGGGACCTTAGACGTAGAGGACGCACGTTCAATAAACCACACACATAAACAAGGGGGTTATATCCTAGAATCAATTGGCAATAGAAGGACTAAGGCTGAATTTGCAATGTAGGCCTTTTACAATGTAAAGTTTGGATTTTGGGCATCTCATAATTTCATTTAGAAAATGGGCTCCTATTGTAGAAAAAATCAGAAAAGTAAGGGACATAGGTATCTAAACTGATTTGATGGGTGACATGTAGAAAAAATCAGAAAATAGACCAATCAATTCAGCCAGCCCATCTTCTTCCCTCCATTGTCCCTTCTTCTTCCCTCCTTTCAAACGTAAATTTATATCTGGGTATCCATATGCAGCTCTTTTCTTCTTCCAATTGAAACGCAGGAATCTGGACGGCTTGTTGAGCTTCTATTTCTGGGTAAGCAGTGTTTGTTCCTATTTCTGGGTAATATCAAACTAATGTATTTGTGGGTAATCTGATACTTCTCATCTTTTGTTTTTGTGAATCTAAAACACTGAAACTTCCTGTTCTATTTGTGGGTAAGCAATGCTTGTTTACATTTTCTATTTGTGGGTAAGCAGTGTTTGTTTGTATCCATGGATAATCTCCAACTTGTCATCTTCCTGGGTAATGTATTTCGGGGTAAGCTGAAAGCCTGAAACTTCTCATCTTCCTGGGTAATGTATTTTGGGGTAATCTAAACCAGTCAAACTTCTTGGGTAATCTATTTCTGGGTAATCTCAAAATTCCTGGGTAATGTATTTCGGGATAATCTGAAACTTCTCATCTTCCTGGGTAATGTCAAACTTCTTGGGTATCCATATACTCCAACACTAATATACACATATCTATATAATCTAAATAACTGAACTTGGGTAAACATACAATTGGGTAAGCATACAATTGGGTAAGCACATATCCATATACTCCAACACTAATATACACGTATCCATATCCATATAATCTAAATGATTGGAATTGGGTAAGCATTTTTTGGTAAGCACGTATCATATACTCCAACAGATATTCATATAATCTAAATAAGTGAACATTATTGTAACGACCCGGGTTTTAAGTAACCCAAGACGTCACTAGGCTAAGGACCACACAGTGGGTCCCATCAGTTAGCCTGACAACAATTTCACAAATAGGACCTTGCAACAAGAAACACGATAAATAATGAAAACATTCAACCAGTCATTTAGAAAACATTTACATAACAAACATGCATGCAGTTAGTATATATATCCCAAAACGACATTTCACAACATGACACCTGAACCATTGCTTAAAACACTAACCTGAAACCAACACGTGTACATAATTGCACACAAACAACAAAAGACTCGCTTGCAAGCGATTAATTTCAAAAGATGTTCAACCAACCCTTGGGTTAACACTGCCCCGGCTGTCCACTTCCTGCAGCTGACATCCCTGAAGCGTTCCTATGGTCGACATTACCTAAAAAGATTCGGTTTAAAACCGTTAGCTACCGATCATAATCTATCCACGAGAGATTATATCACACATCACAACACAACACACATATTCAAATACCATATATCGTGCTCATGAGATGATATCATGCTTATATGAATGATGCACGTGAATGTAGTATGCAATTTACAATTTGCGATCCCGGACTATTCCGGAACCATTTCTTTACGATTCTGGCTTTGGTGTGAGCTCACCATTGCCCAGATTAGGTTAATTCAGACATTTGCTCTTAGGTCGTAGCCAAACTGATCAAGTCTACGGGCCAGGATTTCTCGTGGCGGGTTATGGTCTTAACCCTCTAACCACATGCAACATTTTCCCGTTCATGTTAATGCAAACATTTACCATTTTAATTAGGTGTGCGACCCGAGCCCGAAGTCCATTAGACTCGGCATCATTCTTATAAACGCGCAAGTGATCCAGGCCTGGCCAAGCTCCGGTATTCACTACAAAATACTCACTTTACATACTCTTGACCTTTACAGGTCGCCATCATATCACACGTCTCAACTGGTCTATCATGTCATATAATACCATGCCTCAATAGGCTAACACTTATCAATTTAATCATTTCACATAACCCTAGTATGATACACATAACAACAACATTCAACATGCTTTACACATCACATCATCATATTTATAATAAAACACAACAATAACATTAACATGCATCACACATAACACATCACAATTCAACACAACAAGATATAAATCTCTCAGGCACGAGTTTCTGTAGATCGAAGCTAAGTAAGTCCGAAGACTTACCTAGATACGCTCACTGAGCAACTAAGCTATAGTTAGTCTACCGTCTTCAACAACACCTGTCGAGAATATCATATTCCTCGTATTAAACCTCTTGCTTCAAACATCAATTAAATTCATTCCTTTGAATTTAATTAGCTTATAGCTTTTCCTACATTCCTAATTAAATTTCACTAGAATAACGTTTTGCCCGCAGGCAGTTTCTGAACCCAACAATTATCAAATCTCATCAACAAATAGCTCATAATCACCAGAATAATGTAACGAGCATAATGGAATTTCCAATTATCCATTTTGACAAGCCTAAGGTCAATTTAGGCCAAATCGCTATACGGAAAGCGAATAAATTCATAACTTATTCGTTACTAACCCGATTGAGGATCTGAAAGAAGATTCGGAATCACAACGACGTTGGCTACGCTCGGAAACCATCAAATTCACCGGAATCTGAGCGACGGCACCGGCCATGTAAGGGGCAGGCTCGACCTGATCTTAACTTCAACGGAAACGCAAATGCTCAGTACCAAAATGAAGAACGAAGAAAGAAATCCGAAACTCAAACGGATTAGAAATCGGATTACAAACGAAGAGTAGATCTGAATTTGAAGGTTGAGAGAAATGAGAGCTTTTACGAGGAAGTGTGAAAGGAAATGAATGAATTTCCTCTATTTATAGTGACGTCGATAATTATCCTTTAGCAAAGTCGATAGTTATCCTCTAGCATTATCCTTTAACAAAATCGATAATTATCCTCTAGCATCATCCTTTAACAAAGTCGATAATTATCTTCTAGCATTATCCTTTAGCAAAATCGATAATTATCCTCTAGAATTATCCTTTAGCAAAGTCGATAATTATCCTCTAGCATCATCCTTTAGCAAAGTCGATAATTATCCTCTAGCATCATCCTTTAGCAAAGTCGATAATTATCCTTTAGCATTATCCTTTAGCAAAGTGGATAATTATCCTCTAGCATTATCCTTTAGCAAAATCGAAAATTATCCTGTTATCGATCCGAAGATGGTTTGGGTCCTTTCTCCAAACTTCTCGGAATTGGAATAATAAGTCCGGAATATTGTGTGGGTAGTTATTATGCAATTTCCTTATAAATACATATTCCTAAGCCGTCTTTCTTATCTGCTAAGAAATAAAATAACGACTCTTTTGGCCATTTTGCCTCTCCATGTTATTTCATATCTAGGACATGTCCGATGTCCTGATCATTTCTCTTAATTGTATTTTTATTAATTGAAGATCCCAAATGCTCCAAATAACACTTGGGGTAAAAATTATTCTCCGGATGAAAAAGTAGAATTTTTCCCACTAGGTCAATCTCACGCCAAAAACTCAATGGTGGAATCCAAACTTGTCCATTTCACCCCGCTCTCAAGTTGACCCAATTTTACTATCAATGATTAGGTTTAATCCGACACATTAATCATGATAATTTAGGATTCGAAAATTCTAGCTCTTACAATTATCATACCCAAAAAGTAACTACGTATGCATACAATTGGGTAACCCTAGTATCAGCGGAAACCCTACCTTCATCCGCCATCGAAGTCTCGCCGGCCATCCTACGCTCCTCTGCTTCAATAACAGCCTGCGTAAACCCTAGACTGTAAGAGGGCGCCGGAATCTGAGTAGAAAAGGAAGGGAGATCCGCCATTAAAACAACGTTCCCAAGCGGTTTCAGGGGAGGAAGAAGAGGGCAAAGAAAGGAGAAGTGGGCGCGGTTTGGGTAAGGTTGAAGAATAGGGCGCAAATGAAGGGGAAGTGGGCGCCGCCTTTAGCGGACGAAGAAGGAGTGCGCCGGCTTCACCGGAGGGGGAGGGTAAAGAAAGGAGAAGTGGGCGCCGGCTTTGTGGTACCAGTGGCGTAGCCCCTCCTCGTGTCAACCTTGACGGCGAAACCCTAGATCTCTCGCTTGCCCTTCTCCCGCTCGAAGGAAACCCTAGATCTCTCGCTCACCCTTCGGTGTCGGCTTGGTGGCCAAATGTCCTGGCGGCGAAATAGTGCTCCCTGTCGCTGAAACTCCGGCGGATCTCCGTTTCATCCTCTATTTCTCCTTCTTCTCTTTCGTTCCTTTCTAGATCTGTTTTCTCTCTTTACAAAGATAATGAATGTTTTCTCTTTCTTCTCTGCAAATAATACCAACAATCATTTAATATTCAATTTTTTTGACAGCCCATCCATCCATCCATCTTTTCTTGAGAGGCCCACAAATACAACTATTAATTTTTGCAGGCCTAAATTATACTAGGAGCCCACTTTGCAAAAGTAAAATTTTAGGAGCCCTATTTCCCTCATTTTTTCAAGGACTAACCCATGGACATATATATTAGGCTCACAACCTATTGTGTTGTCGATGTAGAACAATTTATCCTTTTCATCTCAACACTCTTCCTCAAGTGTTAACTACTTGGTTTAATTAACATTTGACGTACGAGCATCTCAATCTCTTTATAACTTTTGCATGATTTTATCTTTACAGTTAACCCGGATCGGACCTGCTTTGATACAATGTTAAATTTATATTTTTTTATTCATCCCGTGACCTTAGACGTGGAGGGAACACATCCAGCGAGCCACACTCGTAAGTACGTTGGGTTCCATCTTATGACCAATTGACAATATGAGGAGTAAAATATGAACTTGTATATTTGGTTCACAACTTATTGTGTAATCGATGTGGGATATTTTAGCTGATCCCAAAGTCAGGAAGACGGACCTGGATCGAACATGCTTTGATATTGTTATGCGGAATTATGAGAGAACATAATTAACAAACAAGAAAGACGACGGACAAATTTATAGTGGTTCACCCAATAATGACTACATTCACTTTCAAAGAGATTTTATTGAGGAGTTTCAGAATACATATAAACAAATGATAACCAGATTATTTGGACGCAGAGAGAACGCTACAATATACACAAAGTAACGAAACCCTAGTTTATACTTGGTCACCAAGTATAAGACTAAGTCAAACAGTAAATGTTCAAACATATGACAAGCTCAATTCAAGGCATATCGACAAACCTCCACCTTAATTGAATCCTCATAAATATATATGATGCATTAGCCAATGCCCATACTAGCTCCTCTTTATCTCTATCTAGATGTGTCTCATGGACACTCAACAATTTCTAACATTTAGCAAGTCCAAATAATGTTGGAACTTGTGGTGAGGTACCGAGTTGGTGAACATATAAGCAATATTATCAATAATCCCTACTTTCTTCACCCTGATCCTCTTCTCATTTCTCAAGAATGATACATGACATCAATATGCTTAGTCTTCTCGTGATGAATCTACTCTTTGGCCAAATGGATTTCACTCAAATTGTCCTCTCGTGGATACTCATCTTCTTCTTGGGGAATTAAAGAAACTGGATCGCCACCTGTTTATCAAAGCTGCTACTCTCCCCTGATTTCATTGGCTTCACTATCGAGTTAAGCAAAAAACTCTCATCAAAGACAACACTTCTACTCAAAATAACTTTTTTTTTATGGAGGCCAAACCTTGTATCCCTTAACACTATCTTTATAGTCTAGAAACACTCATTTCTTTGTTCGAGGCTCTAATTTACTCTCACTGACATGATAGTAAATGGTTAATCCAAAAACCTTAAGATCAGAATAGTGAAAAGACTTATCAAACCACACCTCATAAGGTGTTTTGTAGTTTATGTCAGTGTGAGGTTCGCGGTTTATTAAGTAACATGTTGTAGTTATTGTTGTTGCCTAAAACCTCCTATCTAGTTTTGCATTAGAGAACATGCACCTCACTTTCTCTCTAGTAGAGTCTAAGTCATCATCTCAACTACACCGTTCTGCTATGGTGTATGCCTATTTGTATGACGACGAACAATTCTATAAACCTAGTAGAATTGATCAAACTTAGACGAGCAAAACTCCAAGCCGTTATCAGTTTGTGGGCTTTTTATCTTCTTCCTTGTTTGATTCTCAACTAACGTTTTCAACTTCTTGAAGTTCTTGAAAGCTTCTCATTTGTGTTTCATGACAAACAACCAAGTCATTCTTGAATAATCATCAATGACAATCAAGAAATACCTTTGACATCCTAGAGACGTAACGCTAGCCAGACCCCAACAATCTGAAAGGATGTAATCAAGTGTCCCTTTTGACATGTGAATAACATTTGAAAGCTTGTTGCGATGTAGCTTCTTAAAGACACGATGCTCATAAAAAGCAAGACCCATGATCTTGTGACCACCAATAAGATCTTCCTTTTTTAGAATTTGCATCCCTCTTTTATCATATGGTCTAGCCTCATATGTCATAGCTTAATCATATCATCCTTGTAAATCTCTAGAGATGCAACATAAACATGCCCAAAAATAGTAGAACCTTGTAGAAAATATAACGTGTTAATTTTTACACCTTTCAAAATAACATCAAAACACTTGTAGACATTTAGAACTCCACCTTCACCTTTGAAATAAAACTCCTTACTATCCAACATACTCGGGGATATCAAATTGTTAGTAATAAGTGGAACATGTTTGACCTCGTTCAATGTACAAAATTTATCTTCCTGTGTCCTGATTTTAATCGAGTCAATTCCAACTGCCTTGTTGACAAAATTCTTGGTCATGGAAATACTATTACCATCTACCTGCTTATAACTTGCAAACCACTCTCCCTTAGGACATATGTGATAGGAAGCTTCTGAATCAAAAACTCGCACATCAGTCTGATAAGTTTGTCCACTAGTAAACAAAGTTATATCCTCATTTGATTGAAAATCATCTTCTACAACAACTGTAGAACTAGAATCCTACGGTTTCTTCTTCTTAGGACAATCGTTCTTTCAATGCCCTTTTCTTCTTATGGTGAACTACTTCTCCTACTATCAATTGGTTTTAGAATCCCAATGTGCTTACGTGATGGGCTTGAGCATAACGATCATGTACGTTCATACCCACATGACTTCTTCTCTACAATCCGTCTATCTCGAACTTTAACATGGTCCAAAGCAGTAAGCCTCTAATAGGTCCATGATCCTAACATGTGGGCAAGTGTCAACTAGGTATGGACCCTAGTTGCACTTGCGGGGTTGTGTTGAAGATATAAACTTCTCACGTCTAAAGTGATGAGATTTTTAGCCTAGTATATAAGGTCAGTGAGTTACTCCTCTTATTGTAAATTGATTTAGAATATACCCCAATGAGTTGATGTGTTTGGTTAGGGTCTTACCCAATCTGCAATATGTTTGTGTCATACTCTAAATTCTAGAAGTGGGAACTTATTATCTTTAGCATGTCCCCGCAGTTGCAACTATAATACATAGTTGACACTTGAATATGCCCGACACCTGCTTGTTAGGTTGAAGTCCAACACATTAGCCCGATGAGACACCATAAGAGTAGTACACGAACCTTATACACTAGGACCCGAATCTTCCAACTTTCATATGTGAAAACTTATATCTCCAACAGTTTTGATCTTTTCATTTGTTTATTTTTTCCAATTTTTTGATTGTCGGGTTGTAGTCAAATCTTACTTTCATCATCTTTAACTGTTTTTTCTCGTTCATAAATTTTGTTCCCCCGACCAAATTGTTGCAAGACTCGTAATTCCACTTAGTTCTACTTGTATTTGAATTTTGGACACTATTTTTTAATTCCCATGTTTAATACTATTGGTTTTATCCCATATTGTCTTATCAATTTTGTTAATTGTTTGTTTTGTATAACAACAATCAAGCAACACATGGGCCTGTTTGGTATGTCCCGATTGAAACTGAAACTAAAATTTAATGGGACTGAAATTGAAATTAAAAAAATGTGACTGAAACCGAATGGAATGAATCAAATTAATTTGTTTCTATGTACGTTTAAGATGAGAATGAATGGGTTAAATGGGGTGTTAATAGACCAATAAGCCCTTACATATTGCACCTACAATTTTAATTATTTTTGTAAAACTTCTGTAAAATTAAAAAAAAAAGAAGGTAAATTGAGACCTCTTCCCTTCACTCAGCTTCCCGTTGGTTTTCAATTCCTGTCTTCAACCCTAGCACAAGAGACATGAAAGAGGGGCGATTTGGTTTAATCTTCCCCCTGTCGGAGTGCTGCTTTGGCCACCGGAGTAATTGTTCACTTGCGCCGCCCGATTCCCCCTCCACCTCCACTGTCGGAGTTCCATTAGCCACGTAACTTTCTCCACTGAATCGGGTTCATGTTCTAGTAATGAAGATGTTGTTGTTTGATTTTAGGAAATCTTTCTCCACTGAATTGGGTAACTTAACGTAAATTGTTGAATTCTAACCTTCTGGTGTTGAATTTATTCGATTTTAGAAAAGCTTTTCTTCATATCTAAGCTTCTAATGTTGAATTGATTGGATTTTTAAAATATTTCTGGTTGGTTGTGACTTGTGAATGTATTCACTGAATGTATTCGGATTGCTGATATTCAGAAGTTGGAGAAGTAGAGAGTGGATATTGAATAATAACTATTTGATCAGTATCAGATATTGAGCAATATTAGAGAAATTGTCTCAACAAGCCAATTGATGATATTCAGAAGTTGGAGAAGTAGAGAGTAAATATTGGAAGAAATCCTCAAATTTTCCAATGGTATAAAAGCCATCATCTTCTCATTCAACCTCACCCCGTGGTTGAATGAATTAACCGATTCAACCTTTATTCAACCAATTCATACCCTCGACTAAATGGTGAAAATGGAATACCGAACGTTGATGAAAGTCATTCAATCGACTAAATGGTGTGTACCAAACGGGTCCATAGTATAAGTCCTCGATATGATACTTACATTGTTCACAATGTACGGCGATCGTTGTTTGATTTTTAGTGGAGTATGATTTTCAAAAAATAATATTAAAGTTAACCGACAAAGTTATTGAACTAAAACAACCCATTAACCCAATTAAAAAATATTATAACCAAACTATAAAACTATATAACATATATTAAATATCTAATAGATGATGTACCGTGAAATGACCGATACTTACACAAATTTATTAATAACGATAAGTTAAATTATTCTATCATAAAGATTATGATCAATTATTTCGAAATGTTGGATATTATAATTAACCAAAGATCATGCTCACACATCACATGTTGATCGTTCATTCTTCATATTATATTCTGTTTATTAAGAACATATAATTCTTGTAATTGTAATGTCATTATCATTGAAGAAAAAAAAAAGTCAAAGTTTGACATAATATTGTGAAATAAATTCATATCGCTCCCAACCAAATAATTTTAACTTTCACGTGAAGTAAGATTTTATATATAATTTTATAAATAATAAAATTACATTTTTCATATTTGGGGTTGAGGAATCATATCAAATGAACTCCATTATTACTTGCAAGACTATCGTGTGTACGATATTTAAAGAATATATTCTTAATACAATTATAGAAGAGGAAAAAATGGAAAATTAATAAATAAAAGTTTCCTATATGTAATTTCAAAAGCGTAATTAGGGTGAAATATAAGAGATTATATTTCGTTTTAATACATTATCTTTAAAAATTTGTTACCTTACATTGTATCTTATCCCAGCCGAATTTTCGTGTATATTTTCTCATATTAAACACAACACCGAGTTTTTATATGTTCAGTTTATTTAGAATCGATTTAAACTTAAGTTATAAAGAGATTATAATTAATGATCTCTTTTTTTTTATATTTATTTGAATGAATGAATATGACTAGAGCTTTTTACAAGTTGAGTTAGAACCGAGTTCGAATAACTTGATAATACAACATCACTACTAAAAATTGACCCATCGAATTATCTTTAGGGTCGTTGTCCGAGTCGAGAAAGCCGATTACCAATGAACGTCGGCTATTGTGTGTTCTAAGCTCGTCTCAGTGAAGACAAAAATAGAACTATTTTAAATAAATGATAAAATTGTCTAAACAGTACCCCATCACTTAGGCTGATTAAACTTTAGTGCCCCGTCGTTTAAACTATTGAGGACGACCAAAGATTAGTACCTAGATTAATGTTCGCACGTTAAGTTAAAAGGTCGGGGTTAAATATCTAAGGTAGGTGGACAATTTTGCCCTATATATTTAACACCGATCTGTTAACTTAACGTGTGAACAGTAATCTATATACTAATATTTGGCCGTTTTGATAGTTTAAATGACGGGGTACTAAAGTTTAGTCAGCCTAAAAGAAAAGGTACAATTTAGGTAATTTTCTCTTTTTAAATTGCATTAAAATTAGAGAAAATTGTCAATAGTACTCATCTTTTAGGCCGACTAAACTTTAGTACTCCGTCGTTTAAACTATGAGAACCGTACCTCACATATTGAGCTCGACCAAAGATTAGTACATAGGTTATTGTTCACATGTTAACGGTGTTAAATCTCAGGGGGTAAAATTGTCCAAAAAAGCTTCTCCTTGTTTTTCTAGGGTTCCAAGATTGGTGGTTCCGGCCTGAGAAAGCTAACCTTCTTTTTGACTATTGTGGTGCCGGACTAAGAAAGCTAACCATCTTCGGCAACCTTTACGAGTCCGAGTTACCCAAGTTGCTTGCCAACTGCACCACATTGATCAAAGTCAGAGTCCAAGATAATCTCCTAACTAGAGAAATTCCCAAAGGATTTGGAAATCTCCAAAACCTTATCTTTTTGGACCTGAACATGAAAAATTTCACAAGCCAAACTCCAATGAATTTGGGGGATTCAATCTCTCTAGAGACTCTGAATCTGTCACATAACATATTCAACTCGGTATTGCCGGAAATTAGCGAAACTAGAGGTCCAATCTGTCACGTAATAAATTTCGCTAATTTCTCACCTAAACCTAACCTGCAATCTAGATTTGGGTGATTCAATCTCTTTAGCGAAATCAGAGGTTTAACTGTTCGTAGAGCACCGACCAGTGGTTTAGTCCCAAATTTTGATTGTATTGTATACGGACACTATGAATATGTTTGAAATTGATGAAAATAGTGCAGCCTAGATTGCAGGTCGTCTGAACCCAAAATCTAAAGAGAGAGTGAGAGAGAGGGGATTGGTCTTGTCACTTCTACGTTGGAGTTTAGTGTTTGAGTTGATTGTGAACGTAAGAAAACTGCTTGTTGTGATGATGATGGAATAGATAATCAAATCCTTGTTCTCCTCACACAGGGAGAGTTAAGAATAGCGGTGACACAGTCAAACAATATCTTTGAAAGAAGCAATCACAAAGAACGTTCATGTCATCAATTGAGGTGGAACCCTAGAAAAAAAGGAGAAGTTTTCTTGGACAAGTTTGTCCTTGAGATTTGACACCGTTAACGTGTGAACGGTAACCTATGTACTAATTTTTTGTGGAGCTCAATAGATGAGCTAACGTTCTAATAACTTAAAAGACAGGTACTAAAGTTTAGACGGTTTAAAAGATGGATTAATGTTTATATAATTTTTTATTAAAATTAAAAAGACATTTAAAAAAGAACAGGAAACCTACCACAATTATGAAGAAACCAATGGAGAAAATATGGTACATAAATTGAATGTAGAATTTAATTTTAAGACCTCGACCTCTGCGACAAACTGTAGACGTACGTGCAATTTACTACGGATTTTTAAAAAAATAATTTTATAATTATAAAATTGACAATAAGTTTTAAAATGATATAAAATTTAATGTATTTAAAAAGTTTTTATCGAAGAATGAAATCTGCCGTAGCTATTGCTTATCCCAAGTCCTAGACGCCCAATTTTAAAGTTGGGCAATTTATTATCCCAACACGTGTAAATCTATTTTCAACATTTATACATCATTAAAATTTGATTATAATTGAAAGAATTTGATCAAATAAATATATTTTTATATTTATATTAAATTTGTATAATTTTTTAATTTTTACCCCTTTCATTAAATTAAAGTTAGATGGCAAGAGATTTGATAAGGGTATATTTATTAAACATATTTATAGCATGAACCTAGTTTCTAGAGATATCTCAAAAAGTCTTACTAATCTAATTTTACCATTATAATTTAGAATTTCTGAAATTGGCAAACTTTGAACAAATATAAAATTGAATCTTTTTATTTTAATTAGAAAATTAATGTTGTGAATGTAGATCTAACAAATCTAAACTCCTTAGTCGTAGATCCGACTAAAGAAACACACATAACGCACACAAGCAATTTGATAACGCAATTCGGTAGTATATAAAATACTCCTACTCTGCGAGACCTCAAGAGGGGAGATCCGATCCCAGGTTTCACTAGGTATCCAAGAACACAGATTACATACACTGGACAAGAGATATACTAGCACCTTTCTACGATCTAGCAAAGAGAACAACAAAGACAAAACTCAGGAGATACAAAGAAGTAATGGTGAAGAAAAGTCCCCTCAAAGGCACCTTGACGAAGATCTGAGATCGATCTTCGTCTATTCTGCAAACCAACGAAGCAGAGTCGTGAGATAACAAATCTCTCTTTTTCTTCTACGGATCCTTCTTACTTCAGAGCAAGATTTGGATGGTCCCTTCTTCTTCTCCTTTCTCTCTCTCGCTTTCTCTCTTTCTTTGGCGAAGGAACGAACTCACCAGCAGCCGTCTCCACACACTTCGGGTTTTGCAGAGCTGCCTCAGAAAGCTTAAGTACCAAGCTTAACAAAGGTCAAACGCATCGTTTAATGACACGCCCTTATCAAACCCTTAAGCCCAGATCATCAAAACTCGTAAGCAGGTCTTTCACTCTTGGATCAAAGGAGATGGGCTAACTGCATTGGGCTGTCAAGCCCAAGTCTTCAACTTCAGCCGGACAAGTATACCAATACACAACAATACACATTCAATACACATTACAACTAAGTATCTCCTAATTTCATATAATAGCCTACACATATATATATATGAATATTGTCATCATATCAATCACCAAGCTACCTCACTTAATTTACCTTAAGTGGCAACATTGGATCATGATAGGCATCAATATCAAACACATAGCAAGTTATCATATGAGTCTTATAACTCTCTACTTAGACCATAGTATAAGGTGCTAGTTTAATCTATAAGTCCTAATGCTATAATATGTTACAAGAATCAATTAACATAACAAATGTTATACTCATTCCCTAATATGAATAAACTTGCGTGATATATTGTAATTCATTGGTCATAATAAGTTCTCACATGAGATATTTTGACTCCGTACATAAGGTTGATAAACTATTTTATTTTTTTCTCAGTTTATGTGTTGAATCGGGTCTAACTCGTATATATACTTGTATACACACGATTCCATTGTACGGTCCGATCTGACTTTACATTCTAATGCCAATGGGAGTTGTTATATATGATGATGCAATTGCTACGTCGTTGAACGGCAACATGGCTATTGCCCATAACACAATTGTGTGATTATCTCATAGACTCATTCATATATTTTGTCCCTTTCTATTCCCCGAAATGGACTTATTTATTAATAAAATTTTCAATTATTTAGATTTATGTTATATACATATTAGTTTTATATAATGTCTATATAATTGAATTTCTTCTTATATTTCTACATTAACTTATTTCTTTTGCATTGCATAAGACACAATACTTTAAATTAGTTTTACAAAAAAACCAAAATTACATACCAAAAATCTAAAGACTGGATTTATTAATTAGATTATAATGAATTTAATAAAAAAAACACAAATTTACCCAATTCGTCATTCCATGAAGTTGGGCAATTTCAAAAAACAAAGGGGTGATTTTTTGGGTCATAAAACTTCATTTCTTGAATAGATTCAATACATCGTCATAGACTATCAAAGGCGAAAAACGACTATTTATCGGTCTAGAATTAAACTTGAACTAAAAGTTAAACACTTTAAAATTAGACAAACTGATCCGAACATGAATCAAATCTGGATATTCAATCCATTATAGATTTTCAGTCTAAATCGAACTGATCCATAATTTTCAGTTCGGACCGAAATTTAAACAAACCCTATCTACACTACAACTATATACTGAAACATCGTACTCGGAAAACGTGTATTTTTATGTGAGGATTTATGAATCTAATGCTTAACTTAGGTCTTAAATATATACATGGACGACATTTGTCAACTATATACATGGACGACATTCATATTTATATCGTTATTGTTATTATGTGACATGTAAGGATATATGCAAGAATCTTAACGAGATGATTCGATCTTTTATTCCTCTAATTCTCTTCACAAAGTTTGGAATATTGCTATTTGTCAACATGGTTTTTCAAACTAAAGTTGAAGAAATATAAAATGGTTACATGCAGAATATTGCATGTATTTAGAAAAATCAGTTAGTTATGCATGATAAGACAATGTACCATAATCCATAACACCTGTAAAATAAAGTTGTAAGACGTGTATGGAACGTCGACGGATGATGTCGGCGTCTAAATTATGTCATGGGATAACACTAGGATTCAGACACAACTACTTTACCGATGGATGACGCCGGGGTTCAGACCTACTATATTGATTATCGACGGATGGTTCGGACGTACTTTATGATAACCTAACTCTAAATTAGGGCGGAATTCACAACCAAATAGAGAGTTTTAACAATAAAAAAAACTACCATCTTTGAGAAGATGTACAAGTCACATTGAAATAGCGTTTTAAGAATAAACTAGTTTATAGTAAGTATCTTGTACGGGTAATTGTTAAAAAAATATAAAACTTACGTATGATGATAATATTGTTCCGTTCCCAAGTTTTGTTTTATAGTCTTTCAGTCGGATCCCTTTGCATGGTTGGCCCATTTATAACCCTTTTGCATGTACGGCCCAAATATACCAAGCCCAATATAGGCCTATTATCATCATTTTGCATGAACGGCCCAAATAAAAAACCCAATACTGGCCCATTTATCTCCCTTTTGCACGAGCGGCCCAAATATCAAGCCCAAGATTGACTTATTTATCTTATTTTAGCATGAACGGCCCAAATATCAAGCCCAACATTACATATCTACACTTTAATGTATTACTAAAAAGTGGTCGTATGATGAACAAAATCCGATCCGAAATATTCCGAATTCGAAAATATATGGTAGTTGTTGATCCGAGTTTGATCCGGGAGTAAATTTTCGGATCACCGAATCGGGTACGGAGCGAGGTTTGAAGAAGAAAAAAAGTCGGATTTGATATACCTGACTGGTCTAGTAATAAACGATATGGATTGGATATCCGATCCGGGTAGAAGTGGATATCCGGTAGTCTCGAATCAGATTCGGATCGAACTTTTATAGAAATTATCTCATCGGATATCCGGAAATGCTCACCTCTACTAGACCATAAGTATGCGTTTAGTGTTTAATGATTATTGTTAATTATAAGTTTAGGTAGCCATAGGCTAAATGTAGTACGTAGATTTGCGGGTGAATTTGAAATGAATGCAAGTAGAACATGTTATTGTTCAATGTACTCATAACTAACGTACGATATACTAATCACGTCAATGTAATTCATTGTATATAAGTTTCCTTTTTCTCGCAACTCCGTAGTCTTATTAAGGCAAACCCTAGAAACCAGCTATTAGGCTATTAGCTATACAGTATACACTTACGGAGATTTAGAGACATTCACGAACAATTGTGACACACGTTACCATTTCACCAAGACACAATACACCGTTAAGAATCATTCTCGATAACGAAATGTTTCCGAAAATAAAAAAACTATATTTGTTTTAATTGTATTACCGCATCTTATTATCTATTGGTTATTAATTACATACACAATCTATTGGAGATTTGTTTGATTTTGATATATGATGTATACACATTGACAATGGATCTCCTCGGTCGTTAAATTATTTATTTTGTGCCACTTTGTGTGAATATATGAGATAATATTAATTTTATTATTATATATAAATAAAACTTATCATCATAAACGGATAAAATAGATATCTAGATTTTAGTTATAAAAAAAATAAAATTTATATATTTTTTGAGGGGCAATTTTGATAACTAGGTTTTTTTGAAAAACTAGAATAGTACTTAGGATTTTTAATGTTTCAATTAAGTAAATGTACCCCAATCTTTTGTATTTATTTTCAAACTCTACTCACTCTTCTCTCAAGGGGTACATTTACTAAACACAAAACTAGAAAAAGCCTAATAAACCAAATTGTTATTTTTTGTTTGAGCTTCGAAGAATCGGCTACCCTAAAACGGTGAAATTGAATTTTATCATTTTTATAAATTATAATATTTAATACTCAAAATGTTATCCTCCGTACAATTAAAATATAATTTTATTTTTTTACCACCCACCCGTATCAGTGTTCTTTGTCTAACATATGGGCTTAGAACACGAAAGGTCCGTACAATTAAAATATTATTTATTTTATTAATTAAGATCTAATTTACTGTGATATATGTATATAGTAATCAATCATTAAACCCATATTACAGGTAATTTAACACGGATTTAAATATAATATAATTCTGATTATATAATTGGTTGCATGGACGACGTAATTCACTCAATCAACGTGCGATTAACTTGTATATAATAAATTAATAAGAAGTAAAAAAAAAAAAAGAAGCAAAGGAACAAATTAGCCGTCTTGTTTGACTACTCGAAACGTACATAAGCTGCAAATATAATATAAATAAAATTAGAAAATTCAATTTCACTTTCAAACTAGCTAGGAGTAGCTAGTCTGTTGAAATTCGCTCAATATTACATTATAAAATTTTAAAATTATATGTGCACTATCTAATGTCAACAAAATACATGTAATTAATATTTATAAAAAAAAATAACTCAAAATAATACCAATTATTAGCATTCAACCAAAATAATACCAACTTTGAAAATTACATGGAGCGATACAAATTATCAACGTATTTATCAAAAATAATATTTATTACTTTTTTGGGGATAATATTAACTTCGGCAATGTCAAGGCAACTGTAATTTGGCATGTCATCAAAAATGAATTAATTGTATGATGTGGATTATTTTAAAAAAATCAAGTTAATAACACATCAAAATTTTAAAAAATTTAAATTAAGTTCTTTTATTAATTATTATATTTAAAACATAATTTTTGAAACAGTTTTTTTTATAAAGTTTAACAAATTTTTTGAATAAGTATTTTTTTTTAAAAGAAAAAATTTGTAATAAAAAATAAATCGCTTTCTTGTGAATTTTTGGAATTTTTTTTATTTGGTATATATTTAATTAATTTCAATATAAAAAATTATTTTTAAAAAATCGAGTTTTATTTAAGAATTAGTTAAAATATATATAATTCCAAAAAAAAAATTAAATTACAAGAACTTTTTTTCAAAGTACAAAAAAATTATTTTTTACAGTTTTATATATTTTATAAAAATAAATTTTAATTTTTTTTAAAAAAATAGTTACGAATTTATTACTTAAAAAAAATATATTTTAACATATCAAATGTTATTAACTTTATTTAAAAATATAAAATCCACGTCACATAATGGTTTATTGATGACATGTCAAATTCCGGTTGACATGTCATCGACAGATTTAGTATTTTCGCCGGAAAAACAAGACATATTATTTTTGGTAAATACGTTGATAGTTTATATTGTTCCTAGTAATTTTCAAAGTTGGTATTTTGGATTGAATGTTGATAGTCGGTATTATTTTGGGTTATTTTCCCGTATTTATATAAATAAGTTGATCATATTAACATTTTCATCCTCTATTTGAGAAACATAAAAAAAAAAAAAATTATGTACATCATAATTTGTTTCTTAGAAGCTAACTTATGATGTATCCACAATTTTTTGTATTAAGTTAATGGCAAGTGCTACCATTTAATATGAAAGCTCTTAAAATTTTAATTATTCAATTTTTTCTCTAAATTTTATTTTTGAAAAATTTATCTTATTTTGCGAATCATGATATGTTTGTTTTCACATTTATTATAATAAGTTAATTATATAAGCTAATTAGTATGATATAAAATATAACTATTATTTAGTTTAAAATTATTATATTTTTAATACATTAATACGTAAAAATCATTGATATAAATTACTGTTTTTATAAGATTGTAAATCATATTAGATATTTTTTTTATATAAATGGGTATTAAAATAATCCCAAAAATGTAAAAAAATCATTCAATCATGCATCAGAAGAAGTTAAACATTGAAAGTATTGCTACTTACATGAAACAAAAACTCGAAACCGGCTAATTTTTTTTTTTGAAAGCCACACCCAAAATACATTACGTAATCAACACATCGTCATACAGAATAGAAGGCAAATCAAAGGAAACAACAGAAGCATCAAAACTAAACAAGGGAATAAGCGGTCTAATTCTAGCTAAATGATGTGCTGCAAGATTGCCCTTTCTAGCAACAAAAGACCAATGAATCACTGGAAAGCCTGCTGCCTTTTGGAGGATAATCCCAGTAAGCATACCAAGCTGACCACGGTCTTGCAAGCGCTTACGGAGACTGTTGATGACCACTAAACAATCAGACTCCACAATGAGGTGCGAGATGTTCTGGTTCAACGCATACTCCACAGCCCAAAGGATCGCCTCAGCTTCCGCAATCACCGGTGATGAACCCATCTGGATCGATTTAGCTCCAATAAAACAGACATTATTACCCTCGTCTCGTGCAATAAAACCAACCCCGCAGGAGTCCATAGTGCTGGATGCATCACAGTTGACTTTAATAAAGCCCGTTGGAGGACGTTTCCATCGCGATTGGGGTCTCCCAGTTACCGGCAGCTCTCGGATCTTGACAGTTGATGCCGCACGTTGCCATTCCTCAAGAAATGTCATCTGATCTTCCACAACTTCAGGTGCCAACTTGTCAAAACCTTGAAAGATAAGGAGATTCCGTGCTCGCCAAATTCCGGACGTCATCATTGCCCAGAGTTCCATTGTATCCTTATCCGGGAGTGACAGAACAGATTCCAACACATCCACGAACAGTCTATCATTACGAGCTTGTGATCGAACAACCGGAACCAACTTCCAAACTTGGCGGGCCTTTGAACACGAAAATAGGGCATGTTCGACTGTTTCAACACTACCGCATACAAAACACCAGGGATCCACCACACAATGACGAAGCATCAAGTTGCGTTTGCATGGAAGAATACCTTGTGCACATCGCCAGAGAAAATCCTTAACTCTGGATGGTACATTCAGTTGCCATAGTGAACGCCAGAGGGTAGATTGGCCACCAACATTACTAACACTTCCACTGTTATGGGCAATTCTTTTCATCGCCATTATTAGATGATAACATGATCGAACTGTAAATGAACCTCGTCTGTCATAGTACCACAAGAGGTCATCAGCTTGACTCGGATCGACAAGGTGAATGCGTAGAATAACATCAACATCATCTTCACAAAACATCTGTCGGACCACGTCTTCACGCCACTGTTTCGCCCTCCAGTCAATAAGGTCACAGACTCGACTAATACCATCAATTTCCAAAGGCTGCACTACCGGTTTGAATAAGGAAGGACGCGGCATCCAATTATCCTCCATGATGGAGAGTGATGTACCATTTCCAACTGACCAGTAGAGACCGCCTTTGAGAACTGCCTGGCTCCGCATGATGCTACGCCATGCATAACTAGGATTATACCCCACCGAAGCCTGAAGGAAAGAAGTTGACGGATAGTACCGAGCTTTAAGTAGTTTTGCAAGTAAGGACTCCGGGTACTGTAATAGCCTCCACCCTTGCTTTGACAATAGGGCGATATTAAAAGACTCTAGATCACGGAACCCCATTCCACCCTCTCTCTTCGGTTGGCAAAGACGATCCCATCTCATCCAGTGAATAGATTTCCGCTCAGCATTACCCCACCAGAATTTGCATAACATTTGCTCGATATCTCTGCACAGATCAGCGGTGAGATAAAAACAAGACATGGTATACATGGGGATAGCTTGGAGAACAGATTTAATAAGAACTTCTTTCCCGGCTTTGGATAGCAAAAGATTCTTCCATCCTTGTAGTTTATTCCAAACTCTTTCTTTCACTTGTGCAAAGATAACTCTCTTTGACCGTCCAATCATGGTAGGTAGACCCAAGTAACGCTCATGCTTATCCACTTCCACCACCTCTAGAATACTCTGAATATCGTCCCGAAGGGTCTCATGAACATTGCTACTGAAGGATAGCTCAGATTTGCTAAAGTGGACTTGTTGTCCAGACGCTGCTTCGTAACAACGAAGAATGTTCACAATTTCTTGGCTTTGTATACAAGAAGCCTTAGCAAATAGCATGCTATCATCTGCAAAAAATAAATGAGACACAACAGGGGCGTTACGTGCAATCCGAATTCCTTTCCAGTGCCCAGTTTCTTCACTACGCCGGATAAGACCTGATAAAGCATCTGCGCAAAATAAGAACAAGAAAGGAGATAGCGGGTCGCCTTGCCGTAATCCTCGTGTAGGAAAGAACAGTCTCGATGGGACACCTTCAATAAGAACCGAAAAAGATACAGAACGGACACATCTCATAATCAGGGTCGTCCATCGGTTATCAAAGCCCAGCTTGGTCATACATTCCTCCAGAAAGTCCCATTCAACACGGTCATATGCTTTGGCCATGTCGAGCTTAAGTGCGAAGTAACCATCTTTGCCTTTGCATCTCTTCTTCATGTAATGGAAAATCTCCGCCGCTGAGAGAGCATTGTCTGTAATAAGTCGACCTGGCACAAAAGCACTTTGATTCTCCGAAACAACCTTATGTAAGCAAAACTTCATTCTTGTGGTTAGTATCTTGGAGATAATTTTATAAAGCACATTACAAAGGCTGATGGGTCGAAGTTCCTTCATTTTTGAAGGATTAGGAACTTTAGGAATAAGAGAAATGAAAGTGTGATTCAGATTAGCGGGAAATGGAGATCCATTTAAAATATCAAGTACAAATTTGCAAACGTCCTGTCCGACAATATGCCAATGTTGTTGAAAAAACAATGCTGACATACCATCCGGTCCAGGAGCTTTCGTGGGATGCATAGAGAAAAGGGCAGAATATACCTCTTCACCAGTGAACGGACGTAAGAGCTCAAAGTTATCCTCGTCCGATACCTTACGCAAGATTCCTTGAGAAGCCGTTGACGGAGGTGCAATTAGGTTCATTTTAAACAGGTTTTGAAAATAGTCTACCGCGACTCGAGCCATACCGTCACCACTTCTCCATTCCATGCCCTCATCATCAATCAATCGTGTAATCTTATTTCTTTTCTTACGACCATTTGCTTTGGCATGAAAGAATCTTGTATTCCGATCTCCCCATTTGAGTTCGTTAACCCGAGACCGCTGAAACCATACCCGTTCCTCCTGGTCCATTAAGATGCTTTCTTGAGCCTCTAGTACCCGCCTACGGCCGATATTACTCCCATTAACCCCATGCTTGTGAATCGCCCGAAGCTCAGCTCGAACGGCGTTGAGTTTACCAGCTAAGTTACCAAACCGTAGCTTATCCCAATCCTTAAGATCCGACATGCAACGCGAGATCTGACCTGGCACCCCCATAAACCGAACTGCTGGGTTCTCCCATGCATTGCGAACTATAAGGTCACACCCCTCATCAGCTGCCCACAACGCCTCAAATCTGCTTGGTCGATGCCCCGATCTCGTATTTTGTTCCACCAACTCGACGCGCAAGGGATAGAGTAAAATTGGCAAATGATCCGATCCCTCACGGCATAAATGGGATACCACTGCTCCTGGATATCTAAGTAGCCATGGTTCGTTGGCAAATGCATAGTCGAGCCTTTCCTGGATGAACTCATCTTCCTGTCGGCCATTGTCCCAGGTGAAACGAGGTCCCGAGAAGGTAACATCCGTAAGCGCACATTCCTCCAACGTTTCCCGAAATTCCATCATTTGTCCATAATGTATACCATTACCACCTCGTTTGTCTTCCAATGTATAGACAAGATTGAAATCACCAATGCAAACCCATGCACCCAACGTTTCCTCACTAAGCCGTTTAAGGAGACCAAGAGTAAAATGTTTGTCCCCTTCTCTAGGCCAACCATAAATCCCAGTGAATCTCCAACTTTCATCAGCTTCACTCTCCTGCACAATTGCGTCAATATGGTGCATTGTATATGACTTTACAGACAAACTGATGCTTGCATCCCACAGTAAACAAAGTCCTCCCGACTTACCCTGACACTCAACCGTGAAACAGTTAGCAAAGCCCAACTTTTGACGTACCTCCTCCATACGTTTTCTTTCACATTTCGTCTCCATTAAAAACACCAACTTGGGGTCCTCTCTTCTCACTAGGTTAGTGAGGCGAACAACTGCACGGGCCTTCCCCAACCCCCGGCAATTGTAACTAAGACAACTCATTTTGGTCGGCAAGAGAGGAGATCGTCCTCCCTTGCCGTAAACAGTGAATCGTCAATAACTTTAGATTTCTTGGATACTGGAGAAACCTTGTCACTGAACATGAATAAATCATCACCTTCTCTTTCCTTACGTTTGACGGAAAGGTCAATCATAATAGCATCTCCTCCTCCACCCTCTCTCGCAGCTCTTTTCCACTTGTGGCTCATAATAACACTATCCTTTCCGTTTAGAATGCCTCTGTCAGTAGAATTAGTAACCCCCTGCTCCTCCACTTCTGTTTTCCCCTCACTTATAGACTCACCTTTTTTCCCCTCACTTTTATTCTCTCCTTTTTTCCCCTCACACAAGCTCTCCCCTATAGGTCGCACCTTTCCTTGTTGGACCTGTGTATCAACCCTCCCTTCGATACCATTACCGGTTTGCGTTTCCTCATTAGATGTAGGCTCCTGTACCTCAATGATTTCCAGTTGCTGAGTTAATCCCATGATATCAGTGGTGTGACCGTCCTGTCCTTCCCGAGGGTGATCTGATTGGCCTGTTAGAATGTCGAGCAAACAACGTTGGCTTTTCATGCCCATTGAGACCTCATTCACCTGGCTGTCATCCGCATCTCTCTGTTGAGATCTCAAAGAACGTATAAAGGCCCTGTCCGACTCCCTTTCAGTATTGTTACGTTCCAGTTGGGCTTTCAGTGGCGAAGCACGTAGAGAATCGCTATAGCTGTGTTGTACGCTAGAATTGGCAGCCTTGTCACAATCAACATCCACATGTCCCAAGCAACCACACTCATAACAGAAGTTGGGTAATCTTTCATACTTGAAGTCTACCCATACCTTATGGTCTCCGATCTGTAGTATCATACCTCTGCGCAAAGGTTTGCGAAGTTCGATCATGACATGGAGTCGTATAAATCTTGCACAGATCATGCTGGATTCTTCATCCGCTTCTATAAATCCTCCTAACGCTAAACCGATAGCACGAGCAGTTAACATATTCATAGCAGTTATGGGGAGATCATAAACCCTAATCCATATGGGAGCCCGATCAAAAGTGATCTGTGAGGGTTGTTCATGACCCGGCTCTTTAAGGACCAACATAGCCTTATCGAAGGACCAAGGACCACCCTTCATAACCCTATCTCTGTCAGTAACACTGGCAAATTGGAACAAGAACAGATTCTGACGTAATTCTCTAAACAGGAAACTGTTCTTTAGTTTCCAAGCGCTCTTCATTGTCGCCTTGAGAGCATAGACATTGAACGGTTTTGTCGTGAGAAGGGTTCCCACCAGCGTTATAACATCTGACCGATCATCCTCAGAATGCTCAGTAAACTCAATGGGAATAACCATAGCTTCATCCTCAGTCAGATCAAGATTCAGTCGGTGTTTGGAACTACTAGCCATTGTAAACTATTCTCGTTACCTGCAAAACCTACCTGTTGCACCTCCGTCAATCGGTGAACCCGCACGTCGTCGGCGAGAAGACTCAGGCTCTCACGGCCGTAAACCGGAGAGAAGAAACTGACGTCGATAACCGTCAGGGGACGAATATCAGAATCGCCAGCAAAGCCCTCGAGTCTTTTTACCTTCTTTTGCGTAATGTTACTTTATATGTTACGTTATCCTTTGTAAATGGAAGTCCATATTTTAATTCAATCTTGATAATATATGTTTAGAACAACGTACAAAAGTGCCCAATATTTTCAAACACATTTATATGAAACAAACCACTAAAATTGACCTTATTGAATGGACCATGTAAGTAAGTTGCCTAACAAACCTTGACTTTATACAATATGTAACATGTATGCTTGCCTTAGTTGCCTACCATTCTTGCTTTTTCTTTTTTTATTTTTATTTTTATTTTTATCTTTTCATTATTTAAATTTGAATGAAGAACTTCTAAAAGTTGAAGCTTTTTCTATAATTATTAAATGTTATTGTTACGAACTTGTTTTGATGTTACTTTTCTTGATCATTCAAGTCCATACTTTTTGGAGGCGTGACTATGTTTCTAAGTATATGAATCACAAACTTCTCACGTCGAAAGTGAGATATTTTGAGTCTAGTATATAAGGTCAATGAGTACTTTTCGTATTGACAATTAGTTTTAGAATGGAACTCTGTCGGGTTTATGTGTTGGATTTGTGCATAACACGCATGTTCGTTTGACCTCTGTTATACGGTCCGTTTGTATCGGACTTTGACATGGTATTAGAGGGGGCAACCTATATTCGGCTTGTGATCCTAACATGTGGGTAAGTGCAACTCCGTATATATCCTCTAGCAATAAGTTTTCACATTAAAAGTGGATGAAACCCTTTTGGGTTTATATGTTGGCCTTAAACCTAACACGCATGTGCGTTCGTATGCGCACGACCTTCGCTTTACGGTCTATAAGTATCAGACTTTGACAATTACTCAGTGTACTATCAATCTATTAGGATGAAGATACGATGAATTTATAGGTTGGGTTTGGACCTAAAAGCATATGTGTGTTTTTATGAGCACGATCCTGAATTACACTCCGTTCATATCGGACTTTAACATGACATTATAGCGATTAATCTCTAATTGTTATATCGATCCGAATTACACTCCTTTCACATCTTGATCACATGGGAATTGCGTACCTATATGAAAGATTATCTTTGTCTTTTCTTTTTTTAGTATTAGATGCATGTCTCTTACAAGAAAGCAAAACATTTTATACATTTATAATTAAAATATATGATTAAAGACCAGAAATCTTTTCACGCCTTAATCCTCCCCTTAATTTCAACCAAGTGCAATTAGTTTAATTTAATTGAGACTACATAAGCCTTAAGATTGACTCAGACAAATATGTCGAGCTAAACACGTATTTGCTATACCACACTTCAACTTGACCTACGTAAATCAAGATGTGAAAGGAATGCACATCAGATGAGTCCAAACACATAAATTTACGATATTCCGTTAATCATTATATGTTAGATTTAGACAGTCGACATAAAAACTCCTTTAGTATAAACAATATAGTTAAGTAAGTAATGATAAAAAAAAAAAAACCAATGAAGTCCATACATTAGTACCCAAAAGATAATTTAGAAGAAACCAAGAGAAGAAAATGAATTATTTCAAAAGTCTTTTTATCCTGAACCGGTTTCCGGTTTGGAGAAAGATTGGTTTTGAATCGGTCTATAATTTCTCAATTTTCTCATTCCGGTCGTGTCAAAATGAATTGCGGCGAGTCGGCTGGACCGCCTGAGTTCCTGACCAAACTGGCTAGCGGGATGTGTTTAAGAAGACATGTTACACGTGACAACGACGTAGATTCAATTAACTTAATCATTTTGTTTTTGTTTTTTTTAAAGGAAATTAATCATTTTGTTTGAAAAAGGACATTTTGAAACATTTTTTCGGTAAATAAACCGACTTTATATATCGATTAAACTATATATTCTGACTTTTGGTTAATGATTATTTTCCCTAGAAAAAAATACACTTTAAAAGTGTGTATAAAGCGCGTAAAATTTATTTTACTTAGAATGTTTTATTTTATATATATATATATATATGGGTGTGGTTTCCACGAGAGCACTTGTAAAAGCTAGGATTTTCGAATCCTAATAAAGGATGATTAAGAGTGATTAAGTTAATCATCGATAAAAATTGACTCATAACTTGCGAATTGTGTGTAGATGACGAGTATGAATTTCACCATTATGATTTTGGTGTAAATTTGGACTTATGGGGAAATTTTCACTTTTTCCTCCAGGGAAATAATTTTTACCCTCTGGTATTATTTGGAGCAATTGGGAGCTTCAATTAATAAATTTGCAGTTGAGAGAAATGATCAGGACATTGTATATGTTCTAGATATGAAATAACATGGAAAGGCAAAATGGCCAAAAGAGTCGCTATTTCGTTTCTTAGCGGCTAAGAAAGACGACTTAGGAATACGCGTTTTCCGAGAAAGTTGCGGAATAATTATCCAAACATCATGTCGGATTTATTATTCCAATTTCGAGAAGTTTGGAGAAGGGGCTCAAACCGCCTTCGGATCGGTTAAAGGATAACTATCGACTTTGCTAAAGGATAATTATCGTCTTCGCTATAAATAGCGGAAATTCATTTATTAATTCATTTCCTTTCACGTTTCCTCGTAAAAGCTCTGATTTCTCTCAACCTTCAAATTCAGATCTACTCTTCGTTTGTAATCCGATTTCAATTCCGTTTGAGTTTTCGGATTCCTCTCTTCGTCCTCTTCATTTTGGTACCGAGTTTCTGCGTTTCCGTTGAAGTTATGGCCAGGTCGAGCATCCCCTTATATGTCCGGTCCCGTCGCTCAGATTCCGGTGAATCTGATGGTGTCAGAGCGTAGCCTGCGTCGTTGTGATTCCGAATCTTCTTTCGGATCGTCAATCGGGTTAGTAACGAATAAGTTATGAATTTATTCGTTTTCAGTATTGCGATTTGGCCTAAATTGACCTTAGGCTTGTCAAAATGGATAATTGGAAATTCCATTATGCTCGTTACAATATTCTGGTGATTATGGGCTATTTGTTTGATGAGATCTGATGACAGTTGGGTTGAGAAACTGCCTGCGGGCAAAAGGTTATTCTGATGAATTTTAATTAATTAGTTAAAGATTAATTAATTAAATTGGGAATCTAGAAAACGCTATAAGCTAATTAAATTCAAAGGAATGAATTTAATTGATGTTTGAACCAAGAAGTTTAATACGAGGAATATGATATTCTCGACAGGTGGTGTTGAAGACGGTAGACTAACTATAGCTTAGTTGCTCAGTGAGCGTATCCAGGTAAGTCTTCGGACTTACTTAGCTTCGATCTGCAGAAACCCGTGCCTGAGAGATTTATATCTCACTGTGTTGATATGTGTTGTTGTTTTGAAATGCCTTGTTGTGCTGAAATGTGAATGTTGATATGCATTGAAATGTGTTATGTGTGAAGCATGCTTGATGTGTTTATGATGAAAATGACGTTATGATGTGTAAAGCATGCTTAATGTTGTTGTGATTATTATCATGTCATAATTATGAGAAATGGTTAAATGAACATGTGTTAGCCTATTGAGGCGTGCTATTGAATGACATGATAAGCTTGCTGAAACATGATAATGTATGAGATGATAAGCCTTTTGAGGCATGTGATATGATGATGACTTGTAAAGGTCAAGAGTATGTGAAGCGAGTATTTTGCAGTGAATACCGGAGCTCGGCCAAGCCCGGATCACTTGCGTTTGTATAAGAATGACACCGAGTCTGATGGACTTCAGGCTCGGGTCGCACACCTAATGAAAATGGTAAATGTTTGCATTAACATGAATGGCAAAATGTTGCATGTGGTTAGGAGTTAAGACCATAACTCACCACGAGAAAGCCTGACCCGTAGACTTGATCAGTCTGGCTACGACCTAAGAGCAAATGTCTGAATTAACCTAATCTGTGCAATGGTGAGCTCACACCAAAGCCAGAACCGTATAAGAAATGGTTCCGGATTAATGGGTCCGGGATCGCGAATTGTAAATTTCATACTGCATTCACGTGCATCATTCATAAAAGCATGATATCATCTCACGAGCACGGTATATGGTATTTGAATATATTTGTTGTGATGTGATGTGTTGATATAATCTCTCGTGGATAGATTATGATCAGTAGCTAACGGTTTTAAACCAAATCTTTTTAGGTAATGCTGATCATAGGAACGCTTCAGGGATGTCAGCTGCAGGAAGTGGACAACCGAGGTAGTGTTAACCCAAGGGTTGGTTGAACTTGCTTTTGAAAATAATCGCTTGCAAGCGAGTCTTTTGTTGATTGTGTGCAACTGTGTACACATGTTGATTTCAGGCTGAAGTTTTAAGACACCTGTTCAGGTGTCATGCTTTGAAGTGTCGTTTTGGGATATACATACTAACTACATGCATGGTTGTTATGTAAATGTTTTCAAAATGACAGGTTGAATGTTTTCATTATTTCTTCGTCCTTCTTGTTGCAAGGTCCTATTTGTGAAGTTGTTGTCAGGCTAACTGATGGGACCCACTGTGTGGTCCTTAGCCTAGTGACGTCTTGGGTTACTTAAAACTCGGGTCGTTACAGATTGGTATCAGAGCTTAGGTTGACAACAAGGGTACATGTGACTTGAGATGAGACATGATAGTTCAACCTAAATACAACCCAGTCCGGGTTGGTTTTGAAAGGACATTTAAGTTTTCAAAAGATTTTGAAAATTACTGACATATGGTTTTAATGAATTTAAAATCATATGCATAGTCGGGATTGTGGGTAAAGACACTGCCTTCCACTCCTCAACGTGACTCCTTGTAAGTGTAGTTCTCTCTCTCTAACTTGTTAAGATTATAGTATTCTTATAGATATCACTATTGTTATAAGTAGTGGATATATATGAAGAGAGAACGATTGTGAATGTTCCGGTTTGTCGAAACCGTGATAAAGGCAACCGTAAGCGTTTTGATTAAGAGACAAGGAAGTTGTAGTTTCATTACGAGTATGTCAATGGGAGCACAATGTGCATGTGTGTCAGTGGAAGTACGACAAGCTAGAAGTACATGAGAGTATAATGTTTAAAGTAAGTGGTCAAGGTCAAGTACCTCTACCCATCAAGCTACATGAGATGAGAAGATGCAAGAATATAGCGGTAGAAGGGGCTACTGTTACGATAGAAATGCAAGGGCAAGCACGAGTTGTTGAACCCCAAACACTAGAAGTTCCATATGAGGAACAAGAAGGTAGTGAACTTCATTAGAGAAGTGACTAAGGCCATCAAAAAGAAGAGATGTGTTAGTGTTTGCAGGAGCTTATGTAATGCAAGTTGATTGGCGGTTGAACCACATAAACATGACTTTTGGGGACATTGGAGAGCTAGAAAAGTATAAGATGAAACTTGCAGCAACCTTCATGCAGAACATTGGTGCATGTTGGTGGATGAGAAATCGTGCAATCATTGTGGATTACGAGACTTTCAAGAGTTAGATTTGGACTAACTTGTTAAAGTCTTTTCTGGAAGCAACATTTGGAGGTTAGCCTATGATGGAGATGAAATTCACGAGGAGTATACATCGTTGGATGAGAATGCACCACTTTATGATCAATTGATAAGATTGTTTACGATAGGATGAAACAACCTCTTAGTTGGTGTTGTCACCTAAGGTATGACGTTATTGGAGTATTAGGAGAGGATAATAAATCTTGAAGCAAGACAAGGCTTTAGGAAAGAGGTGGATTCCTAAACTAGTGGAGGAAAGAGGCAGAGCTCTACCCCAAGTTTCTTGAACCTACGAGTACGAGACGTGTGAGTCAAGAAACAAGGCCTTCTCCACAACCATGATCATAAGAGAAATTGGAAGGAAAAACATGTTTCAATTGTGGAGACCTAAATCATTACAAGAAGGATTGATCAAAAAGTCCAACTACATGTTTCAAATGTAGTTAACCTAGAGATAGGATAAAGTTTGTGAGACTAAGGGATAATTTTAACTCAAGGATCTTGTCCTAATGTGAGAGGAGGAGAAAGCCAAAGTTTACGTGGAAACTAGGCAAGTAAAGTAGCCAACCGATATCCTTATTACCGGATTGGATAATGATGACGTGATTCTAGGCATCGATTGGATGATCAAATATATGGATAAGATAGATGCGGAAATGCTAACAATAATGATGTTAGCCAAAGATGATACTTGTCATGTGTTCAAAGAAGGGGAGCTACAAGACCCGCTGGTGATGATCTCTGCGATGAAAGCAAGTAAGCTGGTAAGGAAAGGATGTGAAGCATATTTATGTTATGCTTTGGAGAAAGAAGGAAAGATTCAATTGAAAGACATTTCAGTTGCACGCGAGTTTAAGGATGTTTTTCAAGATGAATTACTTGGATTGCCACCTACTAGGCAAGTTGACTTTAGAATCGATCTAGAGCCTGGAACTAGACCAATTTCTAAAGCTCCGTACAGAATGGCACCTGTGGAAATGCTTGAGTTGAAGAAGCAATTGGAAGAATTGGCAGATAAAGGATTTATTCGGCCAAGTGTATCGCCATGGGGAGCGCCAGTGTTGTTCGTGAAGAAAAAAAGATGGTACAATGAGGCTATGTATCGACTATAGAGAACTGAATAAGATGACGATTAAGAACAAGTATCCACTGCCACGAATTGATGATTAGTTAGATCAGTTGCAAGGATCAAAGGTGTTCTCCAAGATAGACCTACGGTCAGGCTATCACCAGTTGAAGATTCAAGAAGATGATATCCATAAGACAACAATCAGGAATCGGTATGGACACTACGAGTTCGTGGTTATGCCATTTGGATTAACCAACGCACCTGCTGCGTTTATGGAATTGATGAATCGGATTTTCATTGGATACCTGGACAAGTTTGTTGTTGTCTTTATCGATGACATATTGGCTTATTCACGAAGTAGTGAAGAGCATAAAGCATTTAAAATCAATTCTTCAAGTATTGATGAAATAGAAGCTTTATGCCAAGTTGTTCAAGTGTGACTTCTGGATGAATGGAGTAACATTCTTAGGACACATGATCATTGTAGATGGAGATCAGAGTTGACTCATCCAGGATTAAAATTATGCTAGCATGGGAACCACCCAAAAACGTAAAGGATATACGTAGTTCCTAGGATTAGCGGGATACTACAAACATTTTGTAAAGGGGTTTTCCATTATAGCAAGACCTATGACCAACCTACTTCAGAAGAAGGCAAAGTTTGTATGAACTAAGAAGTGTCAAGCAAGCCTTGAAGAGTTAAAGAAGAGATTGACTACTACACTTGTGTTAGGTAAGCCGAATGGAGCACTAGAGTTCATTGTTTATAGTGATGCGTCTAAAATGGACTTGGGATGCGTTCTGATGCAGAATGACAGTCATATCATATGCATCTAGACAATTGAGGTAGTATGAGCAAAACTACCCAATACATACCTTAGAGTTAACAACGGTACTTCGTTCACTGAAAATTTGGTGGCACTGCTTGCTTGGAACAACATGCATGATTATGAGACATCATAAGAGTTTGAAGTACATATTCACTTAGGAAAAGTTGAATATGAGACAAAGAAGATGGTTAGAGATAATAAAGGTTTATAATTTGAATATACTATATCATATTGACAAGGCTAAAGTCGTGGCCGATGCTCTGAGCAAAGAGTCGGTCAAAAAGAAGGTGATTGCTCGTTTGACTGCACAATCTGAGATACAAAAAGATATGATTTATAGTGGTAGAGAAATATGGGTTTAGAAAGACCAATGGTATTTGTGTACCTTGGAGATCGTGTCTAGTTGGATGAAAGAGATCCAACATAAACAACTAAGTTCCTTGATCTGACCAAGGTGAGGTCAATGATCACGAATGATGAAAGTCCAGATTCTTTATCAATGACGACAATATGATTGGACACCAAGGAAGAATATGTATGCCTCAAGATGTTGAGATTGAAGAAATATTCTTGTTGATGTTCATGCAACACCATATTCCATACATCCAGGATCGAACAAGATGTACCGGGATATTAAACCCTACTTTTGGTGGCAAGGTATGAAGAAAGATATTGTTGAGTTTGTGCCACGGTGTCAAACATGTCAACAAGTTAAGATTGAACACCAAAGGCGAGGAGAAGAACTTCAATCATTGGAAATACCAGAGTAAAAATGGGAACACATCACCATGGATTTTGTAACCAGTCTACATAGTAGCAAGGGTTATGACTCCATATGGGTGGTGGTTGATCGATTAACAAAGACTGCAAGAGTTATTCCTATCAAGGAAACTTAGGATGTGAACAAGTTAGCAGAGGAATAGGTGAATCAGATAGTCAGATTACATGGAGTTCCTAAGACCATAGTTTCAGACAGAGATGAACGATTTACTTCCTAATTCTAGAACCAAGTACAAACAATAATGGGAACTAAGTTGAATTTTACAACAACGTTCCATCCACAATTCGGATGGTCAGTCAAAAAGGATTATTCAAACCTTGAATGACTTGTTGGGGTCTTGTGTACTTGATTGGAGGCTAGTATGACCACATCATTTACCATGAGTAGAGTTCATTTACAACAACAGTTGGCATGCGTCCATTGAGATGGCACCATATGAAGCACTGTATGGAAGGAAATGTCGAACCCCATTATGTTGGGATGAGCCTGCCGATGTCTTTGATACGACTCCAGACAAAGTTAAAAGTGGTATTGAAAAAGTTGCTTTGATTCGAGAAAGGATGTTGGCTGCACAGAGTAGACAAAAATCGTATGCTGATAAGCGCCGACGTCCGCTAGAGTTTGAAACAGGGACACACGTTTGGCTGAAAGTTTCACCGGCTCGTGGAGTCAAACGGTTTGGTATCAAGGGGAAGTTGAGTCCTCGGTATATTGGACCGTTTGAGATTTTGGAAAAAGTTGGTAAAGTGGCTTATCGTTTAGCATTACCGCCAACAATGGATGGTGTACATTCATGTATCACAACTAAGGTAGTATCAACCAGATCCGATCCATGTACTCAACTGTGATGCTATTGAGATAGAGCTTGATCAAACCTATGTCGAGTTCCCTATGGCCGTGTTAGACAGAAAGAAGATGAAGTTAAGGAATAAAGAAATTCCATTAGTGAAGATCTAGTGGTCCCGAAGGAGAATGGAAGAGGCTACATGGGAAACAATTGAACACATGGAAAGAAATTATCCAGAGGTGTTTAGTTCTTTGAGCGGTGATTGGGATAGAGGCAAGAATTAGTACCTAACTTTTCCACTAACTAATGTGCTTATATGGTTCTATGTTTATGTGATTTATGTGTGTGTGAATTGATTTGTGTTTGCTAACATAGGAAGTGATAGACTTTCCTAGTATGAGCGTGATGACCCCGCTAACGTGATAATAATCTATGCTTGCACGAAATGCAAAGATAGGTTAATTATGTGATTGACGGATTCAGTCTTCTGATGAGTTGTGTACTAAAGTTTCGGGACGAAACTTTTTCTTAAGGGGTGTGTGATGTAAAAGCTAGGATTTTCGAATCCTAATAAAGGATGATTAAGAGTGATTAAGTTAATCATCGATAAAAATTGACTCATAACTTGCGAATTGTGTGTAGATGACGAGTATGAATTTCACCATTATGATTTTGGTGTAAATTTGGACTTATGGGGAAATTTTCACTTTTTCCTCCAGGGAAATAATTTTTACCCTCTGGTATTATTTGGAGCAATTGGGAGCTTCAATTAATAAATTTGCAGTTGAGAGAAATGATCAGGACATTGTATATGTTCTAGATATGAAATAACATGGAAAGGCAAAATGGCCAAAAGAGTCGCTATTTCGTTTCTTAGCGGCTAAGAAAGACGACTTAGGAATACGCGTTTTCCGAGAAAGTTGCGGAATAATTATCCAAACATCATGTCGGATTTATTATTCCAATTTCGAGAAGTTTGGAGAAGGGGCTCAAACCGCCTTCGGATCGGTTAAAGGATAACTATCGACTTTGCTAAAGGATAATTATCGTCTTCGCTATAAATAGCGGAAATTCATTTATTAATTCATTTCCTTTCACGTTTCCTCGTAAAAGCTCTGATTTCTCTCAACCTTCAAATTCAGATCTACTCTTCGTTTGTAATCCGATTTCAATTCCGTTTGAGTTTTCGGATTCCTCTCTTCGTCCTCTTCATTTTGGTACCGAGTTTCTGCGTTTCCGTTGAAGTTATGGCCAGGTCGAGCATCCCCTTATATGTCCGGTCCCGTCGCTCAGATTCCGGTGAATCTGATGGTGTCAGAGCGTAGCCTGCGTCGTTGTGATTCCGAATCTTCTTTCGGATCGTCAATCGGGTTAGTAACGAATAAGTTATGAATTTATTCGTTTTCAGTATTGCGATTTGGCCTAAATTGACCTTAGGCTTGTCAAAATGGATAATTGGAAATTCCATTATGCTCGTTACAATATTCTGGTGATTATGGGCTATTTGTTTGATGAGATCTGATGACAGTTGGGTTGAGAAACTGCCTGCGGGCAAAAGGTTATTCTGATGAATTTTAATTAATTAGTTAAAGATTAATTAATTAAATTGGGAATCTAGAAAACGCTATAAGCTAATTAAATTCAAAGGAATGAATTTAATTGATGTTTGAAGCAAGAAGTTTAATACGAGGAATATGATATTCTCGACAGGTGGTGTTGAAGACGGTAGACTAACTATAGCTTAGTTGCTCAGTGAGCGTATCCAGGTAAGTCTTCGGACTTACTTAGCTTCGATCTGCAGAAACCCGTGCCTGAGAGATTTATATCTCACTGTGTTGATATGTGTTGTTGTTTTGAAATGCCTTGTTGTGCTGAAATGTGAATGTTGATATGCATTGAAATGTGTTATGTGTGAAGCATGCTTGATGTGTTTATGATGAAAATGACGTTATGATGTGTAAAGCATGCTTAATGTTGTTGTGATTATTATCATGTCATAATTATGAGAAATGGTTAAATGAACATGTGTTAGCCTATTGAGGCGTGCTATTGAATGACATGATAAGCTTGCTGAAACATGATAATGTATGAGATGATAAGCCTTTTGAGGCATGTGATATGATGATGACTTGTAAAGGTCAAGAGTATGTGAAGCGAGTATTTTGCAGTGAATACCGGAGCTCGGCCAAGCCCGGATCACTTGCGTTTGTATAAGAATGACACCGAGTCTGATGGACTTCAGGCTCGGGTCGCACACCTAATGAAAATGGTAAATGTTTGCATTAACATGAATGGCAAAATGTTGCATGTGGTTAGGAGTTAAGACCATAACTCACCACGAGAAAGCCTGACCCGTAGACTTGATCAGTCTGGCTACGACCTAAGAGCAAATGTCTGAATTAACCTAATCTGTGCAATGGTGAGCTCACACCAAAGCCAGAACCGTATAAGAAATGGTTCCGGATTAATGGGTCCGGGATCGCGAATTGTAAATTTCATACTGCATTCACGTGCATCATTCATAAAAGCATGATATCATCTCACGAGCACGGTATATGGTATTTGAATATATTTGTTGTGATGTGATGTGTTGATATAATCTCTCGTGGATAGATTATGATCAGTAGCTAACGGTTTTAAACCAAATCTTTTTAGGTAATGCTGATCATAGGAACGCTTCAGGGATGTCAGCTGCAGGAAGTGGACAACCGAGGTAGTGTTAACCCAAGGGTTGGTTGAACTTGCTTTTGAAAATAATCGCTTGCAAGCGAGTCTTTTGTTGATTGTGTGCAACTGTGTACACATGTTGATTTCAGGCTGAAGTTTTAAGACACCTGTTCAGGTGTCATGCTTTGAAGTGTCGTTTTGGGATATACATACTAACTACATGCATGGTTGTTATGTAAATGTTTTCAAAATGACAGGTTGAATGTTTTCATTATTTCTTCGTCCTTCTTGTTGCAAGGTCCTATTTGTGAAGTTGTTGTCAGGCTAACTGATGGGACCCACTGTGTGGTCCTTAGCCTAGTGACGTCTTGGGTTACTTAAAACTCGGGTCGTTACAGATTGGTATCAGAGCTTAGGTTGACAACAAGGGTACATGTGACTTGAGATGAGACATGATAGTTCAACCTAAATACAACCCAGTCCGGGTTGGTTTTGAAAGGACATTTAAGTTTTCAAAAGATTTTGAAAATTACTGACATATGGTTTTAATGAATTTAAAATCATATGCATAGTCGGGATTGTGGGTAAAGACACTGCCTTCCACTCCTCAACGTGACTCCTTGTAAGTGTAGTTCTCTCTCTCTAACTTGTTAAGATTATAGTATTCTTATAGATATCACTATTGTTATAAGTAGTGGATATATATGAAGAGAGAACGATTGTGAATGTTCCGGTTTGTCGAAACCGTGATAAAGGCAACCGTAAGCGTTTTGATTAAGAGACAAGGAAGTTGTAGTTTCATTACGAGTATGTCAATGGGAGCACAATGTGCATGTGTGTCAGTGGAAGTACGACAAGCTAGAAGTACATGAGAGTATAATGTTTAAAGTAAGTGGTCAAGGTCAAGTACCTCTACCCATCAAGCTACATGAGATGAGAAGATGCAAGAATATAGCGGTAGAAGGGGCTACTGTTACGATAGAAATGCAAGGGCAAGCACGAGTTGTTGAACCCCAAACACTAGAAGTTCCATATGAGGAACAAGAAGGTAGTGAACTTCATTAGAGAAGTGACTAAGGCCATCAAAAGAAGAGATGTGTTAGTGTTTGCAGGAGCTTATGTAATGCAAGTTGATTGGCGGTTGAACCACATAAACATGACTTTTGGGGACATTGGAGAGCTAGAAAAGTATAAGATGAAACTTGCAGCAACCTTCATGCAGAACATTGGTGCATGTTGGTGGATGAGAAATCGTGCAATCATTGTGGATTACGAGACTTTCAAGAGTTAGATTTGGACTAACTTGTTAAAGTCTTTTCTGGAAGCAACATTTGGAGGTTAGCCTATGATGGAGATGAAATTCACGAGGAGTATACATCGTTGGATGAGAATGCACCACTTTATGATCAATTGATAAGATTGTTTACGATAGGATGAAACAACCTCTTAGTTGGTGTTGTCACCTAAGGTATGACGTTATTGGAGTATTAGGAGAGGATAATAAATCTTGAAGCAAGACAAGGCTTTAGGAAAGAGGTGGATTCCTAAACTAGTGGAGGAAAGAGGCAGAGCTCTACCCCAAGTTTCTTGAACCTACGAGTACGAGACGTGTGAGTCAAGAAACAAGGCCTTCTCCACAACCATGATCATAAGAGAAATTGGAAGGAAAAACATGTTTCAATTGTGGAGACCTAAATCATTACAAGAAGGATTGATCAAAAAGTCCAACTACATGTTTCAAATGTAGTTAACCTAGAGATAGGATAAAGTTTGTGAGACTAAGGGATAATTTTAACTCAAGGATCTTGTCCTAATGTGAGAGGAGGAGAAAGCCAAAGTTTACGTGGAAACTAGGCAAGTAAAGTAGCCAACCGATATCCTTATTACCGGATTGGATAATGATGACGTGATTCTAGGCATCGATTGGATGATCAAATATATGGATAAGATAGATGCGGAAATGCTAACAATAATGATGTTAGCCAAAGATGATACTTGTCATGTGTTCAAAGAAGGGGAGCTACAAGACCCGCTGGTGATGATCTCTGCGATGAAAGCAAGTAAGCTGGTAAGGAAAGGATGTGAAGCATATTTATGTTATGCTTTGGAGAAAGAAGGAAAGATTCAATTGAAAGACATTTCAGTTGCACGCGAGTTTAAGGATGTTTTTCAAGATGAATTACTTGGATTGCCACCTACTAGGCAAGTTGACTTTAGAATCGATCTAGAGCCTGGAACTAGACCAATTTCTAAAGCTCCGTACAGAATGGCACCTGTGGAAATGCTTGAGTTGAAGAAGCAATTGGAAGAATTGGCAGATAAAGGATTTATTCGGCCAAGTGTATCGCCATGGGGAGCGCCAGTGTTGTTCGTGAAGAAAAAAAGATGGTACAATGAGGCTATGTATCGACTATAGAGAACTGAATAAGATGACGATTAAGAACAAGTATCCACTGCCACGAATTGATGATTTGTTAGATCAGTTGCAAGGATCAAAGGTGTTCTCCAAGATAGACCTACGGTCAGGCTATCACCAGTTGAAGATTCAAGAAGATGATATCCATAAGACAACAATCAGGAATCGGTTTGTTGTTGTCTTTATCGATGACATATTGGCTTATTCACGAAGTAGTGAAGAGCATAAAGCATTTAAAATCAATTCTTCAAGTATTGATGAAATAGAAGCTTTATGCCAAGTTGTTCAAGTGTGACTTCTGGATGAATGGAGTAACATTCTTAGGACACATGATCATTGTAGATGGAAATCAGAGTTGACTCATCCAGGATTAAAATTATGCTAGCATGGGAACCACCCAAAAACGTAAAGGATATACGTAGTTCCTAGGATTAGCGGGATACTACAAACATTTTGTAAAGGGGTTTTCCATTATAGCAAGACCTATGACCAACCTACTTCAGAAGAAGGCAAAGTTTGTATGAACTAAGAAGTGTCAAGCAAGCCTTGAAGAGTTAAAGAAGAGATTGACTACTACACTTGTGTTAGGTAAGCCGAATGGAGCACTAGAGTTCATTGTTTATAGTGATGCGTCTAAAATGGACTTGGGATGCGTTCTGATGCAGAATGACAGTCATATCATATGCATCTAGACAATTGAGGTAGTATGAGCAAAACTACCCAATACATACCTTAGAGTTAACAACGGTACTTCGTTCACTGAAAATTTGGTGGCACTGCTTGCTTGGAACAACATGCATGATTATGAGACATCATAAGAGTTTGAAGTACATATTCACTTAGGAAAAGTTGAATATGAGACAAAGAAGATGGTTAGAGATAATAAAGGTTTATAATTTGAATATACTATATCATATTGACAAGGCTAAAGTCGTGGCCGATGCTCTGAGCAAAGAGTCGGTCAAAAAGAAGGTGATTGCTCGTTTGACTGCACAATCTGAGATACAAAAAGATATGATTTATAGTGGTAGAGAAATATGGGTTTAGAAAGACCAATGGTATTTGTGTACCTTGGAGATCGTGTCTAGTTGGATGAAAGAGATCCAACATAAACAACTAAGTTCCTTGATCTGACCAAGGTGAGGTCAATGATCACGAATGATGAAAGTCCAGATTCTTTATCAATGACGACAATATGATTGGACACCAAGGAAGAATATGTATGCCTCAAGATGTTGAGATTGAAGAAATATTCTTGTTGATGTTCATGCAACACCATATTCCATACATCCAGGATCGAACAAGATGTACCGGGATATTAAACCCTACTTTTGGTGGCAAGGTATGAAGAAAGATATTGTTGAGTTTGTGCCACGGTGTCAAACATGTCAACAAGTTAAGATTGAACACCAAAGGCGAGGAGAAGAACTTCAATCATTGGAAATACCAGAGTAAAAATGGGAACACATCACCATGGATTTTGTAACCAGTCTACATAGTAGCAAGGGTTATGACTCCATATGGGTGGTGGTTGATCGATTAACAAAGACTGCAAGAGTTATTCCTATCAAGGAAACTTAGGATGTGAACAAGTTAGCAGAGGAATAGGTGAATCAGATAGTCAGATTACATGGAGTTCCTAAGACCATAGTTTCAGACAGAGATGAACGATTTACTTCCTAATTCTAGAACCAAGTACAAACAATAATGGGAACTAAGTTGAATTTTACAACAACGTTCCATCCACAATTCGGATGGTCAGTCAAAAAGGATTATTCAAACCTTGAATGACTTGTTGGGGTCTTGTGTACTTGATTGGAGGCTAGTATGACCACATCATTTACCATGAGTAGAGTTCATTTACAACAACAGTTGGCATGCGTCCATTGAGATGGCACCATATGAAGCACTGTATGGAAGGAAATGTCGAACCCCATTATGTTGGGATGAGCCTGCCGATGTCTTTGATACGACTCCAGACAAAGTTAAAAGTGGTATTGAAAAAGTTGCTTTGATTCGAGAAAGGATGTTGGCTGCACAGAGTAGACAAAAATCGTATGCTGATAAGCGCCGACGTCCGCTAGAGTTTGAAACAGGGACACACGTTTGGCTGAAAGTTTCACCGGCTCGTGGAGTCAAACGGTTTGGTATCAAGGGGAAGTTGAGTCCTCGGTATATTGGACCGTTTGAGATTTTGGAAAAAGTTGGTAAAGTGGCTTATCGTTTAGCATTACCGCCAACAATGGATGGTGTACATTCATGTATCACAACTAAGGTAGTATCAACCAGATCCGATCCATGTACTCAACTGTGATGCTATTGAGATAGAGCTTGATCAAACCTATGTCGAGTTCCCTATGGCCGTGTTAGACAGAAAGAAGATGAAGTTAAGGAATAAAGAAATTCCATTAGTGAAGATCTAGTGGTCCCGAAGGAGAATGGAAGAGGCTACATGGGAAACAATTGAACACATGGAAAGAAATTATCCAGAGGTGTTTAGTTCTTTGAGCGGTGATTGGGATAGAGGCAAGAATTAGTACCTAACTTTTCCACTAACTAATGTGCTTATATGGTTCTATGTTTATGTGATTTATGTGTGTGTGAATTGATTTGTGTTTGCTAACATAGGAAGTGATAGACTTTCCTAGTATGAGCGTGATGACCCCGCTAACGTGATAATAATCTATGCTTGCACGAAATGCAAAGATAGGTTAATTATGTGATTGACGGATTCAGTCTTCTGATGAGTTGTGTACTAAAGTTTCGGGACGAAACTTTTTCTTAAGGGGTGTGTGATGTAAAAGCTAGGATTTTCGAATCCTAATAAAGGATGATTAAGAGTGATTAAGTTAATCATCGATAAAAATTGACTCATAACTTGCGAATTGTGTGTAGATGACGAGTATGAATTTCACCATTATGATTTTGGTGTAAATTTGGACTTATGGGGAAATTTTCACTTTTTCCTCCAGGGAAATAATTTTTACCCTCTGGTATTATTTGGAGCAATTGGGAGCTTCAATTAATAAATTTGCAGTTGAGAGAAATGATCAGGACATTGTATATGTTCTAGATATGAAATAACATGGAAAGGCAAAATGGCCAAAAGAGTCGCTATTTCGTTTCTTAGCGGCTAAGAAAGACGACTTAGGAATACGCGTTTTCCGAGAAAGTTGCGGAATAATTATCCAAACATCATGTCGGATTTATTATTCCAATTTCGAGAAGTTTGGAGAAGGGGCTCAAACCGCCTTCGGATCGGTTAAAGGATAACTATCGACTTTGCTAAAGGATAATTATCGTCTTCGCTATAAATAGCGGAAATTCATTTATTAATTCATTTCCTTTCACGTTTCCTCGTAAAAGCTCTGATTTCTCTCAACCTTCAAATTCAGATCTACTCTTCGTTTGTAATCCGATTTCAATTCCGTTTGAGTTTTCGGATTCCTCTCTTCGTCCTCTTCATTTTGGTACCGAGTTTCTGCGTTTCCGTTGAAGTTATGGCCAGGTCGAGCATCCCCTTATATGTCCGGTCCCGTCGCTCAGATTCCGGTGAATCTGATGGTGTCAGAGCGTAGCCTGCGTCGTTGTGATTCCGAATCTTCTTTCGGATCGTCAATCGGGTTAGTAACGAATAAGTTATGAATTTATTCGTTTTCAGTATTGCGATTTGGCCTAAATTGACCTTAGGCTTGTCAAAATGGATAATTGGAAATTCCATTATGCTCGTTACAATATTCTGGTGATTATGGGCTATTTGTTTGATGAGATCTGATGACAGTTGGGTTGAGAAACTGCCTGCGGGCAAAAGGTTATTCTGATGAATTTTAATTAATTAGTTAAAGATTAATTAATTAAATTGGGAATCTAGAAAACGCTATAAGCTAATTAAATTCAAAGGAATGAATTTAATTGATGTTTGAAGCAAGAAGTTTAATACGAGGAATATGATATTCTCGACAGGTGGTGTTGAAGACGGTAGACTAACTATAGCTTAGTTGCTCAGTGAGCGTATCCAGGTAAGTCTTCGGACTTACTTAGCTTCGATCTGTAGAAACCCGTGCCTGAGAGATTTATATCTCACTGTGTTGATATGTGTTGTTGTTTTGAAATGCCTTGTTGTGCTGAAATGTGAATGTTGATATGCATTGAAATGTGTTATGTGTGAAGCATGCTTGATGTGTTTATGATGAAAATGACGTTATGATGTGTAAAGCATGCTTAATGTTGTTGTGATTATTATCATGTCATAATTATGAGAAATGGTTAAATGAACATGTGTTAGCCTATTGAGGCGTGCTATTGAATGACATGATAAGCTTGCTGAAACATGATAATGTATGAGATGATAAGCCTTTTGAGGCATGTGATATGATGATGACTTGTAAAGGTCAAGAGTATGTGAAGCGAGTATTTTGCAGTGAATACCGGAGCTCGGCCAAGCCCGGATCACTTGCGTTTGTATAAGAATGACACCGAGTCTGATGGACTTCAGGCTCGGGTCGCACACCTAATGAAAATGGTAAATGTTTGCATTAACATGAATGGCAAAATGTTGCATGTGGTTAGGAGTTAAGACCATAACTCACCACGAGAAAGCCTGGCCCGTAGACTTGATCAGTCTGGCTACGACCTAAGAGCAAATGTCTGAATTAACCTAATCTGTGCAATGGTGAGCTCACACCAAAGCCAGAACCGTATAAGAAATGGTTCCGGATTAATGGGTCCGGGATCGCGAATTGTAAATTTCATACTGCATTCACGTGCATCATTCATAAAAGCATGATATCATCTCACGAGCACGGTATATGGTATTTGAATATATTTGTTGTGATGTGATGTGTTGATATAATCTCTCGTGGATAGATTATGATCAGTAGCTAACGGTTTTAAACCGAATCTTTTTAGGTAATGCTGATCATAGGAACGCTTCAGGGATGTCAGCTGCAGGAAGTGGACAGCCGAGGTAGTGTTAACCCAAGGGTTGGTTGAACTTGCTTTTGAAAATAATCGCTTGCAAGCGAGTCTTTTGTTGATTGTGTGCAACTGTGTACACATGTTGATTTCAGGCTGAAGTTTTAAGACACCTGTTCAGGTGTCATGCTTTGAAGTGTCGTTTTGGGATATACATACTAACTACATGCATGGTTGTTATGTAAATGTTTTCAAAATGACAGGTTGAATGTTTTCATTATTTCTTCGTGCTTCTTGTTGCAAGGTCCTATTTGTGAAGTTGTTGTCAGGCTAACTGATGGGACCCACTGTGTGGTCCTTAGCCTAGTGACGTCTTGTGTTACTTAAAACTCGGGTCGTTACAGCACTCCCAACGTGTATACATGAAAACAATCTTAAACCGTCAGATGGTAAATATTAAGGGTCGAAATTTAGTGTAGATATCATTATTAATAATAATTAGGAATAACACAATAACTACGAATAATCCACTCAACTAACAATAACTACGAATAATACGTTAAACGATATGACACATTCGTAACAAAACTAATAATAATTACCAATTTTGTACTGATGTATACACGTTAGTGGTGTTCTCATACGATCTTCTATATATATATATATTCAACTGCATTTTAAGATTAAAATAATTTTTATATTTAATAATTTTGGTATGATTAGAAATGTAGTTCCATCCTTGATGGTTTGTGTATATTTCGGGAAAAGATAAAAAACTAGATGACCGAGTTTTTTTAATAAAAATTAGATATTATAAAAGTCTATACAAGACACACGAGCGCACATGAACTTTAGGTTAAAGATAAATATATAAATCCAATGAGATTCTATCTTAAAACCAATAAAAAGTAGGAGTAACTCACCGATTTTACATAGTAGGCTCAAAATATCCCAATTTTTTCATGTGAGATATTATAATTTTTCAACTCGCCCCTATAAGTGCATCTGGAGGATATAAACCGAGTTGCAATTACCGATATGTTAGGATCGCGAGCCGAATAGAGGGTAACCGCTCTGATACCATGTAAGAGTATTATATTGATGGACCGTACAACGGAGTCGTGTGCATATGAACGTACATGCGCGCTAGGCTCAAGCCCAACACATAAGGTCGGTGTTGTTTCATCTTAAAACCAATTGACAATAGAAAGAGTATTCAACCGACTTTATATACTAGCCTAAGAGAATATCCCGATTTTTCGATGTGGAACTTATTATGTTCAACAAATATTTTTTAAGTATTATGTCGGGGCCCGATACAGACGAACAATGGAGCGGGGTCGTGTGCATACAAGCACACATGCGCATTAGGCCCAAGTCCAACACATAAACCTGATGAAGTTCCGTCTGGCCTAAAATCAAATGACAATAGGAGGAGGAGTCCACCGATCTTATGTACTAGGCTCATAATGTTTCACTTTATATGTGATAACTTATTATCTCCAATACGTTCCCGCAAGTGCAACTAGAGGATATATAACAAGTTGAATTTGCCCACATGTTAGGATCGTGAACCGAATAGAGGCTAACCGTTGTGATACCATTTCAGAGTCCACACAAACGGACATAAAGCATGGTCATCTGCATACGAGCGCACATGCGCATTAGACTCAAGTTCATCCCATAAACATGATGATGTTTCATTTTAAAACCAATTGACAATAGGATGACTAACTCACAAACCTTATATACTAGGCTCAAATGTCTCTACCTTAGATGTGAGAAATGATAGTATGTTTTTAGAGTCCGATACAAACGGACCGTAGAGCGGAGTTCGTGTGCATACCGAGTGCACTTGCACATTAAGTTCAAGCCCAACACATAAAACCAACGAGGTTTCATCCAAAAATCAATTGGAAATAGGCGAAATAGTTCACCAAACTTATATATTAGGTTCGAAATATCTTTACTTTAGATATAATAACTTTTAATGTCCGACCTATTATACGAAAATAAGTGTACTCAAAAACTCAATCACTATTTTTTTAATGGAAATCAATTCAGGACACTAGGTAAAAAGACTTGCGGCCCGAGGGGTCATCTATGGCAGAAGACAACGAACGTGCTGAAACATCATGACCTAATCTTTGAAACATGTCGCCGCACGAGTCCCAACGGATGAGCTATTCAATCGCTATAGAGATATCTTATATGTATTAAACCAGAAGCCTTTTTGGTCACGTGTCAACGTCACGTTTCTCGAAGCTCAAAAAATTTATTTTAAAAAGTAATTTTTAAATATTAATATAAACTACAAAGTGATTTCTAATTTTTTTATAAACATATTTAAAGAAATATTTTACAAAACTAATTTTAAACTTTTACGATTTTTTTGACATTGATTTTACCAACAATAATATCTTAACAAATTCTTTTAGTTTTATTTTTACGGTATATTTTTTTTTTTTTTGTCAAATAAATTTTACTGCTGTTATTTTTATCCTAATCCATTTTCTTTTTGTTTTGTTTTTTCAAAATAACTTAATCTAATTATTATAAATATTTTTAATATATAATTAATTAAAACAGAAAAATAATTAAAAGAGATTTAAAAATCAATAATAAATCATAACTCATTCTCCAATTTTTTAACTTTTAAAAATATACCTATGAATTTATAAGTATTAAGTATTTACAACAAGGTGAAATTATCCAAGACCAACAAGGCATCAGCCACTGTTGATTTAAAAATAATAATTTGCCCATAAAATTACTATTTAAAATATATATAGAACTTTGTAATGAGGTTTGGAGGGGAAAAAAATCACCAAATGTAATAATCCTTATGAAGGATAGTACAATTTGTTACAGTTTACAGGAATAACCATATAAGAGAGATCGATAAATCTAACACAATAAACATGTTTTGCCAAATGTAATAAATTAATAATCCTCTAATATGATAATAAAATTTTCCAAAAATGTCAATTTCAGAAGGGCAGAAATGTAATTGACACCAACAGTAGTAAAGTAGAAAACCGCCTTTGCCCACAGCCTACAATGGCGGATTTCCCCTTTAAAAACCCCAACCTAAATGCCTCTGCTGTCAATACAAAGAAGAAGACGAATAACCAAATCCAATCCTTTCATCATCCTTCTGGACCTTCTCTCTTCTTTCATCAATTCAGACCTGCAAATTTCAGAAACCAAATCTCTCTGCAAAATCACACGCAACCTTCCGTCTTTTTAGCGATGCTCTGTTTTTACTCGTTTGCATTCATTCTCACCTCTATGTCCCTTTATAACCTGTAAATCCACCTTCTTTCATCATCCTCCTTCCTCAAATCACGTGAATTTCAGGTCCTCTGCAAATTTCCCATTCCCAGATCACAATTCCCAAGAAAATCATCATCAACTTCACACCACTTAAAACAGAGCAAACCATGGACGGCGTTATAAATTCCAGGCTGTATGCTAATGGCGGTTGCTCTTCCAATCTAATCACAAATTTTCCTTCTTCTGAATCCTCCCGTGTTCTCGAATCTCTCTGGGTTCAATCTTCTTGTGTCAATTTCACTGACCCATCAATTATGAACTTCGACGGAGACGATGACGTGTCATCGGAAACAGAGGAGATGAGAAATCCGTACCGGCAACCGGAGAAAAAGCGGAGACTGTCGATTGATCAAGTGAAGCAGTTGGAGAAAAGCTTCGAGATCGAAAGCAAGCTCGAACCGGACAGAAAAATTCACTTAGCTAAGGAATTGGGTCTGCAGCCAAGACAAGTCGCGATCTGGTTTCAAAACCGGCGAGCCCGGTTCAAGACTAAGCAGCTTGAGAGAGAATATGATTCTCTTAAGGCTAATTACAATTCACTCAAGTCTGATTTTGATTCTCTTCTCATGGAGAAAGAGAAACTCCAAAATGAGGTAAGAACAAAAAAAACGCGTATTTTATTTTACAGAGTATAAGAATCCGGTTCGAATTACCTCTTTGGGTTAATTTCACAGGTATCTATTCTAACCAACAAATTGAAGTCAAAGTCCGAACCGCAGACCGATCCGGTTCTTCCGGAGCAGTTCAAACCGGATTCGGAGAATACGAAGGCACCGGCTTGTAATCAAGAGGATGCAAGCTCAGTGAAGAGTGACATATTCGATTCCGAGAGCCCACATTGCGTTGAAGCGAATGAGACGTCGATGTTGGATATGATAATGGTGAAGCCGGAGCAATTTGAATTGTCGCCGGAGGTGGAGGATCTAAAAATGAGTTTCCGATATGGGTTTGGGGAAGTGTTTGATGTACATGGTAATGTGAGTAGTTGTAATTTAGGGGTTAATGGTATGGAGGAGCAGTCAAACTATTGGCCTTGGCTTTACTAGATATTAGGGTTTTGATTTGATGCATTTTGGAAAAGAATAGTAGAACAAGTAAATGATAATGATGTTGAGTGTTGGAGTATTTGGTCATGTAGCTACTTTCTTTACAAGATCCAATAAGAAGAAGTTGCTTTTGTGTCATTGTCTTGTTGAATGAAATTTTGTGCCCATGAATATTGGAGTTAATCTAGTGTTGGTAGAATTATAGTGTATAAATTGGAAAGAAACATTAACTTTGTAACTCTAGATTAATATCCTATACTTTTTCTTTTTGAAAAAATGGATTAAGCTAAGTTGAGAAGTATAGGTTCAATTACATCACTTGAAATAGAGTTTCTATCAAACACTTCATCCTTTTAATGGCCCTAGACCTAGGCAAAGTCGCCTGGTTCATCCATGTGGATAAACGGTAGGTATGGAGATAACCTTTTGGGCTGGAAAAGCCCGGCTCGGGCACAAACAAGAGTTCATATTCGAATTTTAGGGTTGACTTGAATCCCATCGAAAAATAAGAGAACGTCAAAATGCATGTCCTAAGTCCGACATTGCCGAGGACTAATTGCCCCACCGGAATTTGTAATGTATCTAATGTATCAAAGCAGTTTGGTCTTGACTCGTTAGACTCGTCAATGTTATGATAGTAATTGTGGATGGTTAAACTTGAGGCCGTGTGAACAAGACAACAATCTCACTACGGCCATAAACAAATACATAGTTAAGTATGTATATAATGTGGGCTGAGACATCTTATTTTCAATTTATTTTAAGAGGTAACTTATTTAGTTTAATTATGTGTTATAGTCTTGCCTATTGTGTAAGTGCGCTCAAACGTACATTTGGACCCCTCGTCATTACATTGACCCATCAACATTGTATGTATTTCGATGCAAGGTGATATCAACATTAAAAACAAGTGTCTTAATGATTTATCTTTAAGGTTGTTTCCGCAACTTTAAAATTTCATTACGTTTTGTCCCCTCAAACCCTAAGTGAATCTGCAAAGTATGACATTCAAGTCACAACACTCTTATCTTTACGCCAACGTTGTATTAAAATAACATTGTCAATACGTGCAAATTACGTTTTATTTACTCGTGAGATTGCACGGGAAATACAAATACCGAGCTTAAGTTTTTTTTCTAAAATCATTTTTTACAATTGGTAATTGATAAAATATATTGTTAGTTATTTTTTTAAAAAAAATGACCAAGAATAATACTAAATATATACTATGAACCAAAAGTAATATAAATTTTAAAAATATTAGTTGAATATACAAACTATTTCACATTAAACCAACTTTGATACGGTGTAAATTTTGACCAATTTTATTAAAAAATATCCCATAACTTTATAAAATTTTGATAGGGGGGGAGTTTGAGAAGTTGGGCTCATACTAGATTTTTGCACAACAAATTTGTATCATAAAACGTTTGGTATGAGTCTACTTGTAAATGTTGTTTAAGCTTCATGATTGCATCCGACGGGTTAGCTTTTGCCCGTTGCATGGTGCTATAGGTTCGAAGAACAATCACACGATGGTCGTGCAAGTAAAGGGTGTGGTTGATGGCGGGAGTTCAAAATTTGTGATAATTTCACCTAAGTCAAGCATATTAATACACGAGTCACAAGTTACTCATGCTTTTCAAACTATTTTGTGATAGAACTCCATGATTTGTGAGAAGTCTTGTCCAAAGTAGATTTTCACAAGTTACTTATATAGTTCTACCTTCTAAATTTAGTACAACTTAAAACGTCATTACGAATAAAAATTTAATAAATCGTATGACTAATTTTTCTAAAATATGCCTAATTAAAAATTTATCAAAAATCAAAGATCTAACGTGAAGTTTTATATAAACATCTCGATCTTCAACGATAACTCTAGCATGACTATTGAATCGTCAACCCGAATAGTAAATCCTATACTTTTTTATAAAAAGTCATGAGGTTATTTATTATTAATATATTCTTAATTTAATGTAGTGTATAGATTTTCAAATCTTGAAGATATTTTTAAATATTGGGAGCAGAAAATTCAATCTGCTTTCTTTTTGTAAGCAAAATTTTGAAGGATTCTGACAAGTTTGGTTTATAAAATAATGAGTCCCCATCCCACCTGGTTGTCATTCAAAATGCAAGTTGGCATCTTATTGTAATTTATTCATATTATAATTACATTATAATCACATGATAGTAATTACCATGCAAAAATAAGTGCTTTTGTACTGTATACCATGCATACTTGATCACTGATTTTATCCATTGTGAAGCTGGTCTAGAGTTTTGTCACACGTTCGAACGTATTTGTCTGTTGTCGTTTGGACTGTGAGGTTTTATCATATAATCAATTAACCCACTAATTTTTTTTGGTTATCGATATGCCCTCAAGTTTAACCGTCTGATTTGATTGACACTTGATGACAAGTCTAAAGGCCGAGTAGCTCAATCGTACGGGACATTCATAGTCCAAATTACACATCAAATGTTTTAAGGGCGACAAACCCAATAAGTCAAGACTCAATATCGAAATATTTTGATATCTAGTAGTCCATACAAAAAGTTTAAATTTGGGGTCGTGATTAGTCAAATAAACTTCATTCTTATTACAGTTTGCGGTACGAGTCATTGTTTAAGTCTAATACAGACGGACCGTAGAGCGGGGTCGTGTATACGAGCGTAGATGTACGCTAGACTCAAGCCCAACGAAAAACCATCGTTAAAACCAATAGACTATAGGAGAAGTAGTCCATCCACCTTATATTTTGGTTCGGAATGTCCTCACTTTAGATTTGAAAATTTATTATCTCTAACACTTGCCCACAAGTTAGGATCGTGAGTCGAATAAATGATAAATTCTTTGATATCATGTTAAAGTCTAATACTGACGAACTGTAGAATGATGATCGTGTGCAAACAAACGTATATACGCGTTACACTCAAGTCCAATCCTAACCGGTATCCATCCTAGAATCAATAGACTGCAGCAAACTTTATATCAAGATCCCTTTGATATAACCGAAAGGATTATTTGCAGAGTCGAATTGCATTTTAATGATAAAAAGCAAAGCAAAGAGGTGCATGACTTTGAATGTTGACCCAAAGATCCCTGAAGAAGATCGAAGCGTACACGTGTCCGGCAAGATATGCCGTCAAGAAGAATGCCACGTAATAGGAAGCTTTGCACCATGGAAGATGACGTTGACAGAGACGGGGCGCAAAAATCAAGGGGCCCACAACCCTGACTGACACTGATTACGTGGCACAAGATCGACGGTGGGTTGTGAGATTGGGGAAAAGCTGAATTTCTTCAGTCCTTGTCGTTTTATCGTCTTCTCTCTTATCGGGTATCCAGATAAGTATCGCCCGCCTCTACCTTCCATTCTTTCTTGCTGCAATTTTTACAGTGTCCGCTGGGTCGGGTGGGCCGGGTGGCCGCTGGGTTGCAGGTCCCGCCGCCCGCCCTCTCATTGCTTGAAAAGAAGGATAAATTTCACCTCGGGTATCAAAATTTTGTGAGTTTATATCATTATACTCAAGTATCATAAAATTTTTGGAAACAAATCACCTAAAATTAAGTGTAAACCACGAATAATATTCAAAAATTACATAAGTACACTTTTGTATCTTATTAAGTCAAATTATACCACCCAAAATTAAATGTAAACCACGAATAATATTCAAAAATAACATAAGTACACTTTTGTATCTAATTAAGTCGAAATATACCACTTTAATATGTTGGGATCTGTTCAGGTGCGGAGAAGGGTTGTATTGATGCATGACGGAGAAAACTGGATTGTTGATTCAATGACATATAATCGTCCACGTTATTTATGAGAGGTACGGAGATAATTTTGTAATTTTTAAATAGTGTGAGAATTATTTATTTTTTTAAATTTTTTTCTAACAAAGACGTTGTGATTTTTTTTATAATTTTCATGAAAAAATTATGACGGTTATTATTTTATTTCATAATTGTTGTTCAATCGTTCAAAGTTATACACAATCAATTCTGATATTTACTTTAGTTAGTTCACATATTATTTTGTTAATTTACTAGTTATGTATTTATGCACTTTGTTACATTTTACATGTTTGAACTAATAAAATACAATATTCGAACTAACTGTACACAATATTCAAACTAATGATATCCAAATTTTGAACTAATATTATAAAGTTCTTATATTTTAGAGAAAACTACACAAAACCACCCCTTAATAATCACTATCTTGCAAGGAACCACCCTTTATAAATATTTTAGCATGAAACCACCCATAATATTTATCTATGTGCAATAAACCACTCTTATAATTTTTTTTGCATAAAACCACCCTTAATTTTTAAACGTTTGCAATCAACCACCCTATACTATTAAATCACATAATTTAAAATTGAAGCATAGACAAGATAAATTTACTATTAATAGTTTCGATAATTTGGTTAAATATTACAATTTATAATAGAAAATAATAATAAATAATAATATAATTTATTACCTATATACAAAAAATAATTTAATTTTAAAAATTATTAAACTACATGCAAACTAACGAATACAAAATCAATTCTACTATAACCTTAATTCCGATTAAATTGATGACTTGTTACCGGATTTAATTTAATTTAAAAAAAATTCACTTGTTTTAGTTAACCAATAATCACGTTGTTAGCATTATTTTCATTTTAAAAAACTGAAAAAATATTATGGATTAAAAAAATTCTAAAATAGTAATGAAAATATAAAATGAAAAGATTTTAAACTAGTTATGATATTAATATCAATTTAATACAATAATGAAAATTTAGCTGGTCAATGCTTCAATTTTAAATTAATTGATGTAATCTAAAACTATTGAAAGTTTTTGTTTTTATTTTGTTTCGAGTAAAAACTTAGTTGAAACGGATCTTTTTTACCTAATCTCAGAAGTTTGGGTGATTTTTGTAAAATCTAAAAAGTGGTGGTGGTAAGAGAAATACTGTTTAAGATGTGATCTTAAATTTTGGAATTTTTTTTTTCTATATTCCCCACGGGTGGAGATTAAACGAGTTATGTGGGGCCAGACACGTCGGCAGGGGTGAGCTATGGCCACCTGTCATAGGATGATATTACACGTATGGTCTTTGTCATGGGCCCCATTGTCCACGTGCGACCCACGTAAATATGGCATTACCCTTACAATAAGAATAGTGGTAAATGTACTGCATTGTTTTACATCAAGTACAAAACTTACATTGATTTATATGTTTGACCAAAACTATACACAATCTCTTATACAAACTTATGGAAACTTGTTACAATTTAATTGTTACAAACAATACACGTTAACTCTAACTCGTACATAATCCGGACCCGCATACTATTTGGTTATGTATACATGTCAATGACAACTAGCGTTGTTTAATTTCGTGTCCTAAAGATAACATGTCAAAAAACAAACCAGCTCGATCAAGAGACGTTAAATTTCAATCATATATGTATGTGACACAAGCAAACAAACCCGACTTGTCTTTTTAAATAGACGTTAATAAATCAAAGCAAGCAACTCAAAAAATCTTGATAGTCTTCTGGTATTATCCCCTATATATAGGGATTATAAGAGAATAATAGAAAGAAACACAAAGAAGTTCACAATAAGATCGAATCTAAAAATAAACTAAATAAAAAAATCTAGAGCAAATTGGTGTAACAAAAATATGGTTATCTTTCAATACGCTCCCACAATTAAAGCGGCAGCAGTAGAGTAACAAACACTGATGACCAGAACATTTCCATTCACAAGCAAAAGAAAATATCTTCATCAACAACAAGTAAAGAAGTTGAAGCAGCAACTGATGCATAGATCGGTATCACCGCATGTAGACCGATAGGATCACCGGTAGATCGGTGAAAATAGTATATCGATAGTACCACCAATAGATTGGTGAAAAAGGTAGATTTTGACACCCGTAGGTTGGCGAAAGTGGTAGGGTTTGAGCACCAGGATTGGTAGGCTCTAATACCATAATAAATCGGGATTGCAAGAGATTAACAGAGAAGAATCACAAAAATCTCCAGATAAAATCTAAAAATAAACTAAATAAAAAGACTATAACCAAATTGGTGTAACCAAAATATATTGTTATCTTCTTATAGAATCGAACCACAAAAACTCGAAACTTAATGAATACGATCGTGTAGTAAAACATGATATCCAAACAAATCCTATTACATTTGTAAAATGTGTGTGGTAAAACCGTTATAAATGGTAAAAATATGTGTTGTAGGGCTGCGCATACGGTCCGGACCGGTAGACTGTAAATTGATAAAACCTTGGACCGTAGACCGGACCGGGACCGGATTGTACATAAATTGCAATTTTGAATATTGCGGACCGGACCGGATCGGACAAATTTGGACCGGACCGGACCGAAAATTCGTAGTTTACGGTCCAACCCGGATTACGGTTTTATACGGTCCAAAAACCGAACCAGACCGTCACCCAGATTTTCAAAAAAACTTGGACCGTAGACCGGACCGTAACCGTTCCGGTCTATGGACCAGACCGTAAATTCCGGTCCGATCCGATTTTTCTGTCCAGCCCGATTTTGCACAACCCTAATGTGTTGTGTATGTGAGAAGAGAGTAGGCATTGAATGGTTTCGGATGAAGGACATGGAGCTATGCATTGAAATGGACGTATGAGTACCCAATGAAGAAGCCACCACTTAAACAACTAAGGAAGATCGCTTTCAAAATCAAACTCTTAGTTACATCATCCTTACAATTTTCCTTCGACCTAGCAACTATAAAGTTAGGGTTTTCCAATACACACGTCTATCATAAATGGGTTCTACTTTTTTTTTTTTTTTTTTTTTG